>CAKNWW010295709.1:4124-15609 GCA_932074435.1 Andricus kollari | reverse complement strand
CCAGGATAAAAAAAAATTTGCATGAAAATACAACTTTCGGCGAGTAGCCTTGAATAAAGAAAATTCAGAAAGCTTCAGTAGAAACCGAGAAAAATATTTATGAAAATAGCGCATTTTGGTTATTTTTCGACCTTAAATCGCTCGTAGCTCGAAAACGAAGCGTTTTTCGAAAAAATGACAAGAGTTAAAAAGTGCTTATTTTGGCCCAAAATATATAATAAATGTCTTTTCGTATCGATTTTTGAATCCTTTTCAATTTTGCAAGTTTTTTGTTAATAACAAATTACTGACCATTGGTGCGAAAAAGTGTCACTAAGGTTTTTTGTTCGCAACAGCATAATACATCGATTGGAAAAGGTTTCATCCTGGCGAAATTAACTGGTCGGTCAACTCATTTTTTTATACGTCATTTCAGGGGTACACCGCTCGCCTATAAGATCATGCATATGCATAAAAGCTTGCATATCAATTCGTCAGTTCCGCGATTATACATTTAAAGCTGTCAAGGCGGACGCGGACTTCTGATTCTCCAGTGTCTTCATAACCGAATTGTTCTAACAAGGGAAGGTCTTCTTCAGGTGTTCAGCGCCCGGAGGGTTATAACCGGTCGAAAAAGATTCCTTGAGGTACCCACAACAAACTTCAACCCATCCATAACGTTCGTTTCTCCTTGTTGCAAAATATTATCTAGTATTGCACTGTTAGGTTTTTTTATTATGACAGCATCTTCATGAAGAATTTAATATCTTAATTGATCATCTTGTAAATTCTACGATAACACAGGCCTACAAATAATGGGGTCATGTCTGTTGTTGGATAGCGGAGGGTCATTCTCGAAGTAATTTTTTGCGTAGAATCCGAATCCGTTATCAAAATTGGCCCTTCACGTCAGGAATTTGTGATATTTGCGGTTATGCACCCAAAAAATGGCGTTTCTGGCTATATTTGTGGTTATGTACAGAATGCACAACATGTTCTTGGTATTTCTCGTTAGTTACATTAATTATTGTAAGTGATACTCTCACTCTTTAATTCAAGAGTTGCAAAGTGCAATTGTGATAAAGTTACGCTCATTTGAAGTTGCGAGATATTCTTAATAAAATTATCATGAAAATAAACAGTACCATTTTTCATGTATCATGAAGTTGGTTATATAACTGCAACGTTATAATTTCCTATATTCGATAATAAAATATTATACGAATGATTTTCTTTTGCGCAAGAAATATAAAATTGTTATAATAATTAGAAGGGGCAAAAGTAAAATAAATGTTAACCTCTAAAAAAAATTTATTTCTAAAAGGATTCCAAAGCGAGACGGGGAAAAATTGAAAACTATTTAATATAAATAGTTACAAAGATTTGGAATCGATAAAATAATTAATATAAACTATTATACGGTATAGACTAAAAACATTGTTCATTATTGGGTATGATTATTGCATATTTTTATTCGCAATTTTGAATCCACCATATTGAGAATATCTCGTAACTCAAATCTAGCGCAACTTTATTGTAATTCTACTCTGCAACTCTTAAATCAAAGAGTAAGAGTAGTACTTACAATAAACAAAGTAACTAAAGAGAAAGACCCAGAAAATGTTGTGCATTCTGTATATAACCTGAAAAGTAGCCAAAAACGCCATTTTTTGAGTGCATAACCGCAAATATCTCAAAATCCTGACGTAACGGGCAAATTTTTACCCCGGATTCGGATTCTACGCAAAAAATTACTTCGGGAATAACCCTCTGCTATCCAACAAGTGACATGACCCCATTATTTGCAGACCTGTGTTATCGTATAATTTACAAGTTGATCAATTAAGACGTTAAATTCTTCGAGAAGATGATGTTATAATAAAAAATTAACATCAGAATCGTGTAGAGAATCCTCAAAAACATAAATAATAACCTATCAGTGCAATAATAGATAAGATTTTGCAACGAGGAGAAGCGAACGCTAAAAAAATTTGCTTTAACTGCATGTGAGAAACCGCATAAATATGGTTTAAATTCAAAACTTTGCAGACTTGGGGTGCAAAAATATCGAAAAGATAGGGGCTAGGATGGATTGAACTTTGTTGTGAGTACCTCAAGGAATCTTTTTCGACCGGTTATAACCCTCCGGGCGCTGAACACCTGAAGACCTTCCCTTGTAAGTGCAGCTTATATCGTAGCCAATGGCAGAGATCCTCTCCTAAAAATGGTCAGGAACCACGAGATGACTGGCGAAGGAGCCTTCCTTTACAAAGCCGCGGAGCAAGCAACCGAGACCCTTGTTCTGAATTTTAACATCAGAAGTGAGGAAAGTACATTACTCCATCTAGATGCTTCACTTCTGAAAGCCGAAGTGAAGAAAGCAGAAGTTCAAAAATTCCATCAAGAGCTACTCGACAATAAAATGCACGGAAATTTTCACAGGAATGTAGAAAAACGGTCCTTGTCGAAGGAGCAAACTTTTGCTTTTCTCAGATCATCAGGGCTTAATTCGGGTACAGAGGGTTCTATTTTCGCATGCCAGGACGGTGTCATTTCCACCTTAGCATACCGTGACCGCATTTTATGTCAAGAAGTTCCCAGCGATAGGTGCAGAGCGTGTCATGCACACGCTGAGTACCTGGAACACATACTATCGGGGTATCCCACCCACGCAGGAACGAAGTACATCTACAGACATAATGCGGCCCTAAGAGTGCTTTATTACCACCTTTGTCACTCTTACGGTTTTGGCCGCGATCCTGCCCTGCCGAACGCTACAAGGGAGATATAGTCAATTGTCCAAAACGAGAAGTGCTCAATTTTCTGGAACTACGATTTTCGGACAGCAGTCTCCGTTGCACTCTCGAGGCCTGACATTGTTCTCCAAGACCTTGAGAAACGAAGTATATTCGTGATCGAATTCTCGGCCCCGTCCGAATAAAACATCACTGCCAAGGAGAAAGAAAAGAAGCAGAGGTGTCAAGACCTTAAAAAGGAGCTGCAAATATTGTACCCAAAATATTCGGTACAAGTAATTGTCCTTGTGATAGGTGCTCTCGGAGGTGCGAAACTATCACTGGTTCTTAAAATTAAGGGCATGTGATACTTTAATCGGGTTCAGTTCCACCGGGTTTTTGTCCACAAAACTTAAAATGTTTAAAAACTGAATTCGGAGATGCTATAAAATAGAATAACGGACGTCCCCGAACTCTTTTTTCAAGGGATAATAGCAAAAAAATATATTCTGCTAAATAAAATTTTTTTGTATATGCACTATTTGGAGGTTAGGATCGGTTGTCAAGTCTCTGTCATTCCGATAATGTCGGTATCTGTTGTACCGAGTGGCATAGAGGGCGTCCTAACGAGCAGTTTGGAAGTAAAGCTGCGGGGAGAATTGTAACGCACATAACCTCAAAATACACACATATTAATCAAATTTAGCAAAATGAATTTTTTTTAATTATTCCACAACAGAAGAGTTCGGGGACGTGCGTAAGCATGTTCGCTATCATTCCTCAAATTTTTAAGGCAAAATCTTTATTATTGTAGGGAAAAAGCCGGGAGAACCTAACACTGCTAAAATCGATAATTTTTTAAGTATCACATGCCCTTAAAGCGATACCCGCGTGCCAAAAATATGCCAAGGCACTTGCGAAATGGATGCAGAAAGCTGTCATTCTTAGGTCGCTTCGTGTGCTGAAAAGACACGTGGGTTTCGCCGGCCTGTCGTTGTGATTTCATCGTGCCCTGTGACCACCCATCTCACGGTTGTAAGACGTGGCCATGTGTGTGATTTATCGCCGTCCTACTGGGAGCCAGTGTCGTTTTTAGATGGCAGTTGCTCCCAGTGAGACCCTGCGGTTAGTGTTTAACCTTATTTTTTAATTATATAGAAAGAAGGAGAGGTATCAAGACCTTAAAAGGGAGTTGCAACGACTGTACCCAAAATATTCGCCTAAAGTAATTGTCCTTGTGATCGGTGCTCTCGGAGGTGCGAAACTATCACTGGTTAGTAACCTTTAAAGCCATTTCTGCGTGCCAAAAATATGCCAATGCACTTACGAGATGGTCATCGTAATTTAATCATGCCACCCATCTCACGGTCGTGAGGCATGACCATAAGAGTGATTTACTGCGGTTCTACGGGGAGTCGATGTCATTTTTAGATGGCAGTTCGTATATATTATAATGCTCAACAGAGTCCAGAGAAAGTATGTAGCACTATCTATTTCACACATTGCTTAAACATTATATATATTGCCTAGAAGAGACCAGGCAAAGTGGGTTATAAATATTATCCATTTGACAAATTGCCCAGGTATTGTAAGTAATGCCTGACCTAGTTTAGGTAATGAATGTAGACTATTACAATAACAATTTACTTCAATTTAAATTTCCAATTTAATCTAAATTAGTTTCAAATTGGTACAGTCAGAATAAGAATTATCTTAAAACAAAAAAAAACTGTTTTCTTGGGTGTAGATGAAAATGTGGTTGAATCAAATTTTTGTTCATTCAACAAACTATTTGATTTGCCCAACAACATTTTTTGGCGTTTTCAACCACATACTGCATCTACCGAAAAATCAGATGAAAATATCCAAAAAATTTAGTTGGATCAACCAAATATTTTGTTGTCCGTATAATAACCATATTCTATTGCCAAAACGACCAAAATTTTGTTCATTGAACCAAATCGTTTTTTGAATGTATGTAATTAAGTTCGAAGTTGTCATATACATTTTTCGATGGCCAACAGGGCAGCGTAATAGTAGAGTAGAGAAAGTGGCGGTTTAATTGGAAATTTTAATTTCAAGAAGTCAATTTAATCCAGATGTATTCAATAATTTACACAATATGGATGCATTTTTAAATTAATGAAAATAATAAACACATATTGATGCTAAAATTGATATAATTCAAAGTAAATTGCATGAAACTGATTTTTGAAAATATAAAAATAATGCAACGAGTTGCGTTAACACGCATTTTGGCACCATTTCGCAAGCGAGGGTATTGTAACGGAGCACGATGAATAATTCGCCCTTCCCTATGACAATTTACACTCTCTCTGATAATATCGTTTGCCGGAAAATAAAATTCGCAAATACGTGCCTTTAAACGAAAAAAATTTACGCCGGGGACACACGATTCCCATTCTCTCCGTACAACTAGATCACTTGGCACTTTAAAAGTTGATCTCTTGCCTTTAAATTTTGAACTATTTGATTTGCACTTTGGTACGGCACAAACAAACGCCATATTGCATTCCTTTTATTTAAATATACAGATATTACATATCGACCACTTCACGATTCGGTTCATTGAGACCAGTTAAAGCCGTATTCAGAAGAGCGGTTCCCCGTTCCGATTACGGTTACGATTGACGGTACGGTTCATGTACACGGTACACGAGGCTTGCTAGTATTTTTTCAAGGCAGCGACAAAAGCTGACGAGTCACGTGACTTCATCGACCGCTGTGATTGGTTACGATCAGTGACGTCTGTGGCCCCGTCGAAATCGCCGCACTTGATAATAGAGAGAAACCTAAACGCGCAACCCGAACCGGTACCGGGTCGTGCTGTGCGCTGGTTGGTCGACGGTTCCAATCGTAACCGTAATCGGAACCGAGAACAGCTCGACGGTGGACCGGCCGAACGCAAGCATTACGCTACAGCGTAATGCGAAAGTAATGCTAAAGTAACATGGCATTATAATTATTAAAAGAAGCAAAAAAATGTGAACTGTTGAAATTACAATAATACGTTAAAATTTACGTTTCATGGTCATGTCGTAATTGCAACAAGTTGATTTTTCAGCGTTAAAAAATATTTTGAAAAAACAAAGTGGCTGTCATTGAAGTCGGGCCCCTGCATGCTGGCAACCCGCTTGAAGCCCCCGTTAGCAGGCTGCAATGACAGCCACATTTTTTTTTTCATTTTTTAACGCTGGAAATGAAACTTCTTGCAATTACGGTATGACCATTTAACGTAAATTTTAACTTATTATTGTGATTGCGACAGTTTACATATTTATTTTGTTTCTTTTATTAATCATAATGCCCTATTACTTTAGCATTACTTCAGCATTATTTTAGCATTACTCTGTAGTGTAATTCTAGCGTTCGGTCGGTCCACCAAGGAAGAAACCGTGTTACCCTTTTCAAATCATACTAAAGATATTATACACGTAGATGTTGCGTCGCAACACAGATATCGATTGGTTGCGAATCAGGCCTGAAGCCTAGTTGCGGATCCACCGGAAAGTGAAAGGAAAGAGAGAGAGAGAGAGAGACGGAGAATGAGTGTAAAGGCGCGCGATCGACGTTGGCGTCCCGCTCAAGTAGTTCAGTTCGTATCGAGGTGCGGGGCTCCCTCTGGTCCGATCTCGGCTTCCACACGAAGTCAAATTCGCCATACGCGAAAACGATCTTGGCTTGCACACGAAGTCAAATTCGCCATACGCGAAATCATTCTCGGCTTCCACACGAAGTCACATTCGCCATACGCGAGATCTAACTAATCGTATGCCGCTCGATGGCAACACAAATCAAAAAATCGAATCGAACCGAAAAAGCTGTCGAAGTGCTCGACGCTAACGCCGATCTTGTCGGGGCGAAAGTTCCTTTGTTCGTCACGAACGGATTGATCTATCGAAAGGGTGTTTGATGTTTATTAACGAGCTCGCTAGAAAATTTGTTACTTAATTGAATTCCTCATATAATAGCTTTTCCTTGTGTTTTTCCTCAATAAATCAGGGTTTTTTATGCCGCATGGCTTTTTCCCTTAACTCGGAGTTTTTGTTTATCCGCCCAATGTTATGAATAAGTGCATTTTTAAAAGTTAGTAATTTTTAAAGAATTTCAGGAAACTTATTCAGCTAAAAACATAAAAAATAACTAAATCGCTAAGCCACCTAGGGCAAGGCGATTCAAGACAAAAGATGGTGCCTCCTGTGGCTCGCATCGGGTCGTTACAGCGAAACTTTAGGAACAAAGGTGAGTGTCTCTCTAACAAAGGAGCACGCCATTCGACATCGAACATTCAACGACTCGACATCGATTCCTCAGCAGATTTCCAATGGTCATCGTCGCTCCCGCAACAGGACGCCTCACCGCCTAGCCGGCTTTACCGCAGGAGCTTAAAACAAGATAAGTACTCTTCCTCTTCTAAATATTTATAAAAATGTTTGACAGCGCTTAAATTTCACTCATTGTATGCGATAGCGATTTTAATTGGATAATTCTAATTCAGTGATTTGACTTGATCATTCCACGCGGTGGTGATTCGTTTTCCGCGAGGATTCATTGTTCATTTCACGCGGTAAGTTATTCATTTTTCGCGAAGCTTCGTTGTTCTAAGTGAAGGATTGGAATTCATCATGATTTTTAATTCGATGATTTCGAATTATTCATTTTATGCGATAATAATTCGTGTTTCTGCGAGGAAGTACAAGAAGTGGAAAGAGGGTATAGCGAAAAAGGAGGAGTACGTAGAAATGAGGAAGGAGTTTAGATTGATGTATAAGAAGAAAGAACAGGAAAAGGAGAAAGATCTGCAAGAGGAGTTAGGAAATGTTAAGACAAAAGGGGATGTGTGGAAGATAATAAATAGGTTTAGAAAGCGCAGAATGGGGATAAGTGAGAAGATGGGGAGTGAGGAGTGGAGGGAGTTTTTTAAAGAATCATTTCAGGGCTCAGATTCAAAGAAGAGGGATGATGGGAGTAGAAGAATGCGGGAGGCAGAGATGGAGGAGTTGGGTGATGAGGAGATAGAGAAACAGATAAGGAAGTTAAAAAGGTCAAAAGCAGCAGGGCTGGATGGGGTGGAGAACGAAGCATAGCTGTTTAGTACACAACAGGTTAGGGAGAGGCTGAAGGAGGTAGTAAAGAAAGTATGGAGGGGGGATGGATTCCCAGGAGGGTGGAGAGAAGGGTTAATAGTGCCACTGTATAAGAAAGGAGACAGGAATAGGCAGGAAAATTATAGAGGGATTACGCTAATGAATACGGCGTATAAAATATACGCGATGGTGGTGGCGGAGAGGCTGCGGAAGGATGCCGAGGGGAAAGGAATATTGCCGAAGACGCAGGCGGACTTTAGAGCGGGTAGGAGTACTATCGACAATATCTACGTTCTGCAGCACGTGGTTGATAGAGAATTAGCGAAGAAGGGGTCAAGAGTGTACGCGTTTTTCGTGGATCTCAAAGGCGCGTTTCCGTCGGTGGATAGGGGAAGATTGTGGGAGGCGATGGAGGATAGCGGAGTGGAGAGAGGCCTGATCGAGAGGGTAAGGGAGATATATGAAGAGACCAAAGATAAGGTTAGAGGAGGGGAGGGGATTTCGACGGGATTCTGGATGGATAGGGGGTTAAGGCAAGGGTGTCCGCTTAGCCCAATGCTTTTCGCAATTTTAATTACGGATATGGAAAGTAAGCTGGAGGCCGGGGTGGTAGGAGGAGTCAGGATAGGATGGGTTAGTATTTGGTCACTAGCGTATGCAGATGACATAGTGTTGCTGGCAAGAAGCCAAGAGGCCTTAAAGAAGATGATGAAGAGGTTGAGAAGATACCTGGATAAGAAGAGGTTAGAGCTGAATGCGGAAAAGTCTAAGGTTATAGTGTTCAGAAAAGGAGGTGGGAGGGATAAGGGAGGGGAGTGGAAGTTGAAGGGACAGGCGGTGCAGGAGGTGAAAGAGTTTGTATACCTGGGCTTCGTATTTCGGAGGAATGGGGGAGTAGATGGTCACATAAAAGAGAGAGTGAGGAGGGCAAATATGGTGACGAGGCAGGTCTGGGGGTTGGGAAAGAAGTTATTCGCAGATCATTTTGAAAGAAAAATGAAATTGTTTGACTCGCTAGTGATGAGTGTGCTATTGTATGGCGTAGAGGTATGGGGGTGGAAGGAAAGTGAAGAGGTAAATAGGACACAGGAGAGGTATGTTAAGTGGACATTGGGGTTGGCAAGGAACACGCCTAATTATATTATCAGGAGGGAGACGGGGAGAACGAGTGTAGGGATTCTAGCGGGGAGTCGGGCGTGTAAATATGAGAAGAAATTTTTGGAAGAAGGGGGAAGTAAGCTGGTTAGGAAGTTTTGGTGGGAGAAGGAGAACAGGAGAGGGGGTGGGAGGATGGAGGCTGAAAGAGAAAGGTACTTTAGAACGAATGGACTACAGATGGATGAAGTGAGAAGGATGCACGAGGAAGGCAGGAATGTATATGAATTGGTTAACAAAAACGGCATGGAGAGAGAGAAGACAGCAGAGGGAGAGAGAATAAGAGAGTCAAGGTTTAACGGGAACTATGTGTGGATTATTCCAAGGGCGAGAGCGCAATATTTATGTGAGAAAGGAGAGAAAGGAAGTCAGGAGCTTATAGCGAGGATGAGGTGTGGGTGCATGGAGGATTTTAATAGGTTCTGGCTCTCGAGTGAAAAAAGGATGTGTGAACTGTGTGGGAAGGGGTATGCAAAAGTGGAGCACTGGTTGGAGGAGTGTGTAGAGGTGGAAAGGAGTGAAATGAGCATAGAGGTATTGATGCATGAAAGGGGGGACAAAAGGGCAGTAGCATGGGTGAAGGGAGTGTTGGGTAGGATGGAGAAGAAGAGAAGGAAGGAGGAAGAGAAATGGAGGAGGAAAGATTGTAAATAGGAGATGAAGTAGATATAAGTAGTATGTAAATATTGTAAATAGTAGATAAGCATTAGGTAGTAGACGCGTAAGCGAGAGAGTAGGGACATGCGAGCGAGGCGAAGCGAGGAAGGCAAGGCGATAATAGAGTGCGATCCTAAATATAAGGTATGGATGGATGTTAGTTGTAAGGCCTAGTTTTAAGGAAAATTATGTAAAAAAAAGGAAAGTGTAAGCAAGTCAATTTTTTAAGGCCAACGGACTGAAGAATAAACGTTTATACTACTACTACATGTACAGAAAAGGTAAAAGCAACATATTTTATATCGTTGCGACCACTCGAGGCAACTCAGTTTCCGGTGAATAGGTTGAGTTATAGCAATTCCAAATGGCGTTATCGGCAGAGCAGCAGACGCGCGTAGCTTACATTGTTTAAAAGGGAGTTACTTTAGAATGAACCACCGCAAATTTTAAAGGCATATCTCGATAGTTCCACATGCAATCCGGTAAAGCAAAATACGTTTGACAAGCACTGCCAATCTTTTTAAAGACTACGTTAAATACAATGACGAATTGATTGCGTTAAAATTCGATCATCCGCGATTAGACGCATTTCCTGAAACAGAAGCGAATGCTTATGACGTTGCAACCACGGTTACTGGTTTGCAAGACGCGACGCCCCTTGCAAGTTCAACTTTGAACAACAGTAGCTTTACTTTTACCCAACGACACGACAGACCTAAGTTGCCTGAAATAAAGGCCCCAACTTTTGACGGACATCACGATAAATGGATCACGTGGAAACACAGTTTCGTAGCTGTCGTGCATTCACGTACAGATCTTAGCGATTATGTTAAGCATACACAATTAGTTATCACGCTTACCAGATCGGCTATAAACAAAATCATTTCATTTCCTCCAAGCGAAGAAAATTATTCAAAGGCTTGGCAATCGCTATGCGAAGCATACAACCAAAAACGTATGATCGTAGTCGAGCCTCTTGATGCTATTTTAGATCTTCCTATACTTTCTAAAGCAGATCCAGATGATCTTTTTTTACTTGTAGACAAAGCACGCCAACATCTCAGCATGTTAAAAGAGGTTTAAATCGAGATCAATGATCAAATTGTAATCAGAATACTAGAAAGATGTTTACCAACGGGTATTTTATCTAGGTGGCAAGATCGATTAGATGGGAATCAACTCCCAAACTTGAACGACTTTTATAAATTCATCCAATCTAAGGTATTTAAACTTCACTCGTTAGTAAGGGCTGCCTCGAGTGGCCGCAACAACGCTATGAAACGGGTTGGCGAGAAACTTAATCAATTTCCCGGTAAAATCAAAAGGACAGAACCACGTTCTCTCGTAACTTCTGCTTCCGACTCCTCGAAATCTAATTGCATTACATGTAAGGAAATGCATCATCTTTATAAATGTCCTAAGTTTAACGAACTCAATGTTCAGGAGCATTGGAATGTCGTGAAGACACACAAACTGTATCGTAATTATTTGTACGAACACGCTCTCCCTTGCCTAATTAAAAAACGTTGTAAGAAGTGTGATCGATATCACCCTACTTTGCTACATGCAGAGAAATCACTTAAACCATCTAAACTTGAACCATCCCATAGGGGGGAAGGCTTAAAAGCTTCCACTTCTGCAATCTCACAAGCATGACTAGATTATCAGACCTATGCTTCTAAAGCGTTCCCTTCGGATTCTCAATTAACCCTTAAATGGCTCCTGGGGTGGATTACACCACAAGAAAAGTTTGCGCTCCAATTGAGTATACTAAATTCAAAAAATTTTGGTATGTGTCATCTGGCATTAATTGGGATCACTAACTAACAGAAAAGTATGCTGGCATAGACC
>CAKNWW010295707.1:0-21842 GCA_932074435.1 Andricus kollari | reverse complement strand
ATCTCTATTTTCGGGAAATTTCTGCTATTGGCTTTTACGAAACCCTCCTTTGACATTTTTTTAAACAATATTTTGAGACTTCTATTTTCAACGTGCAGATAACCAAAACAAAACATCGGCACAGAAAAAGATATTTGAGAATCACTGACACATAAGCTGTGATTGGTGGAAAATCTGACCCTTTTGACGTCAGAGGGGCGCTCCAATCGAAATCGCGATAGAAAATTCATATTTCAGCATTAAATTAAAAATAGTAAACAATACGTAACAAATGTAATTTCTGTCTAAAAAATATAGATAAAATCAAATATTTTAGATACTTTCAATATTTTTAAGAAACAATTTTGAAGGTCAAAATTTGGTAAAATGGAAAAAATTTCATGTTTTTCTTTTTATTTCAGTAAATAACATAAATGTTCCAAAAAGCTTGCAATAAAAGTTGTAGATGATTAAAAAATAAACCTTTTACATAAGGAACATTTTGTTCTTAAAACCACAATTTTTTATAATAGAAGGAAAACGTTGGTAAAAAGTGTAGAACAATTTGGAATAGGACTTGCGTCACTTCTGTGATTACTTATTAGTATAAAAAACGGTTGAAACCACGACAAGGCAATCTGCGACTGGTTATCGAAATGGTTTAAGTCACACTCCTACCCCTTTTCAATGCCACGTGGGGGAGGGGGCACCCCTGTGACGTTTCAGATAATGTAAATAACGAAATCATAGAAAAAAATGCAACCTTCAAAGGAATTTTGGTCTTGCTTTATTAGAGTTTAGAGATGTCGAACCAAAACAAAGGTATTCTCTGCTTAAGATGTACATTACGAAGAAACTGCGTGCATTAATAGAGCACCTAAACAACAATGTTTCAACTATGCATTTAAACGCAATACTACCTGCGTTAGAAGTGCAAACTTTTAAAGTAAGGAGCAAGGAGCAAATTATGTCAATTGACTCAATAAAAGAATGGAAATAGAACCAGAAAGCTAATACAACATGTTACTAAAATCATCCATCTTCGGAAAATCGTGAAATTGACACCAGCAATATTGTTTCATATTCCTAGACTGAGTCGGTACAATAACAGAAGTGCAAGAAGGCAGACAAATCAAACATTTCAGGTAGATCAAAGAAGGTTCTATCGTAACATAGTAGTTCCTCAATAGGAAGAAATGGCTGGCTACTGGTCGGCTGTTTGGGGGCAAACAAACAAAAGCACCTTAGGCGCTGCGTGTTTCCAAATAGATAAAGAAAGAAAAAAGATCCTGTAATGGAGCCTACTAACATTACAGACTCAGACGTTTCAGCGATTTCGAAAAGGGTAAGTAACTGGAAAGCCCCAGTTCCGGACACGGTGCAAAATTTCTGGTACAAGTACCTGAGGAATGTGCATCCTGCGTTGGTAAGGTGTTTTTAAAAGATCATCGAACATCCAGATTTGATGCCAAGCTTTATGCTCAAAGGTACTACGTATATGTTGTCTAGACTATCAGAAGCTAAAAATCCATCTGAATTTCGATCGATAGTCTGGCTTCCAATAATTCAAAAGTCCCTTATAGCTGTAATTGCAGATAACCCAGTGGTCAAAAAGACATTGTCATCCTGAGGACGTCCTAAAGACATCCTTAGGACGTCCATGTCAGTCCAATTGATTTCCGACATAAATTGGATTCACATGGACGTCTTAGGGATGTATTTACGACGTCGTCAGGATGACAATGTCTTTTTGCCAACTGGGAAGGAAAGTAGTCAAGCTGCAGAGTCAGAAGTATTCGAGAATCTCAAAAAGATCGACTGCAGGCCTTACTATGGGTTGGAGAGGATCAAAATGAAGATCCTCTCTAAAACGAAAGTTACGCCCGTAGACAGAGCACCCGAGTTGACATCGGAAAAGTTGTGGGAGACAACTGGAGGTTCAAATGGACTCAAGATGTCCCCTTTCCAGTCTGGATTTTATCCAGATAAACCTTCACCACGCTAAAGAAGCGTCTGCTATCTTAAGCAGACGTTTGAGAGCGGAACAAACGGCTTTTGCCTTAATACAAGCACCTTGGGCTTACAATGTTATATAGATGACCTGGCGATCCTGGTAACAGGGAAGCATAAGGGCAATTTAGTGAAACTCATGCAGTCAGCGTTTAACATAGTAGAGCAATGGTGCCGGGAACGTTGTTTGTCCATTAACCTGGACTGAAGAAAATCGGCCTGGAGAAAATTTGTAGGCAGGCTTATAAAGTCTAGCACATTTACATTTATTCTGACAGCCAAGCCGCACTTAAAACTCTGGGTTCCCTGCCATGAAGATATTGAAGGTAATGAGAAAGTAGATGAACTGATAAGATGGGAGCTTCACAGTTCCTGATTGGCCAAGAACCCTACTGCGGTATCTCGTACACATCGACAAAAGGAGCCCTTCGTAAATGGCTCTCGGAGCAGCTTGCGACATATTGAAACGGAACCAACAAAATCGTACATTTTAAGAATTTTATATCTTGTACGTGTACTAAGAGGACTAATGAACTCGTGAACATGGGAAGAAGGCAGATTAATTTCGTAGGAGGGATCATATGTGAGATGGTAATGGTAATAATAATAATACGTAAGCGTTTGCTTCCGCACATTATGCCTATCTGCTTGAAGTCTTGAAAATTTACAAAATGTGCCCGTGCATCATCGACTTTCTATATCGTGCGATGATGCTTT
The DNA here is from genome assembly GCA_932074435.1 of Andricus kollari. Classification (NCBI taxonomy): domain Eukaryota; kingdom Metazoa; phylum Arthropoda; class Insecta; order Hymenoptera; family Cynipidae; genus Andricus; species Andricus kollari. The sequence continues at coordinate 19,136 of CAKNWW010295707.1, read as the reverse complement.
GGGATATAAGAATAAAGTATTTTGCTGATGGACATTATCTAATAACTAGAATAATACGTATTACGATGGATACCTTGTAAGGGGACTCCTCCAATGCATTGTGGTTCTGCTTAGCGTTAAACCCTTTGAGCAAAACACTAAATAGCATGTCTCATGTCTTAAAAATACGTAATAATGAGGATGGTCATCAACTGACCTATCTTCTGTACATGAATGACCTGAAGCAATACGCTAGTTCAAACCAGTCACTGCAGCAAGTGATCTATGTCAGAAAACAGTTTTCCAATGCTATCCATATGGTGTTTGGATTAAGTAAATGCAGATTAGTTTATTTAATCAGAGGAGAATTAAGGACCACAGAGCTAGAGAACGAGAACGAGAATGGTATTGAGGCAATGGCTGAGGGCGAGTCATATACATATCTGGGTATTCTTGAGTCTAAGGGCATTGAACATACGATAATTAAGAAAAACCTGTTGACAGTCTTCACTGCAAGACTCATATCGGTTCTGAAGAGTTCTTTCAATTCCGCAAACAATATCAGGGCAATCAATACCTATGACATCCCTGTCCTCACGTACTCTTTTGGGCTCATCAAATGTTCGAACGGCAACCTTGTGGGGTTAACGCGGATCATACGCGTTGTAATGGCCAATCACCGCATGCACCACAGTAATTTGGCGATTGAAAGGGTATTTCTACCAAGGCATTGTGCGGGCAGGGGCGTTGTAGATGTTAATCAACGGTGTCAGTCCCAAATGATAGAGTTCCGAGACTATTTTAACAGTAAGCGAGATTTGCGCTTCACAACAAAATGTGTGTAGGGGATCTCGATTACACGCTCTTGAATTTATCCTTCGAGGTGGCCCTGAATATCAGGGCAGAAACCATAGAGGAATTAGGAATGCAATGACGACAAAAAGCCATCCACGGCAAGCACCCCAAAACGTTAGATCAACATGAAGTGGATAGTGAGGCATCCAATATTTGGCTGAAAAGGGCGTCTTGTTTCCAGAAGCGGAAGGATTCGTCATTGCGATTCAGGACAAGGCTGTCAGGACCAGAAATGATTGCAAGCACGTCTTACATCAAAATGTGGTTTAAAGGTACCAATTATGTGGAGATACCAACTTTCTATAGATATATTTCAGAGCCAGTTTTAAAAAACGAAGATTACATCATATATTAGGACGTTACTATCCAGACGGATCACTATATTCGAGTCAATCGACTCGACATTGTGATGCAGGAGTTTATGTTATCGACATTGCTTGTGCACTTAACCAGAATTTGCAGGCTACCTATACAACCAAGATACGGAAGTATAACGAGCTAAGGCATGAACGAAAGACAATATGGAAGAATGTGAATCATGCATCTATTCATCCTATTGTGAATTCAGCTACAGGCAATGGGCACACAACATGCACTGAGAATATAAAACAGCCATGAGTCCGTCAGGTGCTGGCAGTAGCTCAAAAAGCTTTTTTACTAAACACCTGTTGCAATGTAAGGAACTTCCTATACCATCAGGAAGTAGGCGACTCAAACCCTATGGAGTGACAGACGGTAGCTCTAAAAAAGGATCCAGGGGCAATTAATATCACCTTCAAAGCTCTCGGCCGATGTGTAAGGACAACAGCGGTAAAACCTTATACTGCAGGTCTCCCCATCATTCACTTGACTGCAAACAAACCGGGTAAAAAACAAGGCTTTGCCCAATATGTCAAATTAATCATACTGCTCTTACCAGATCACTTGATTGCATAATACAAAATGCGCCCGTGACTGATGATATATACCAGGACAGTCCCGTGCAGATTATACCAAAACTCCAGCTAAAAAAAATGCCTTCGACATATTGGGCTTTAACCACCTTAAGCCTGAGAAAAAAAAGATCTTCCTTATTTTTTTATGTAAAGAGCACTAGTAGTACAAGGGTCGGAGAATTCCTCAAATAATGTATCTGAACATGCTTATATGATTGATTAATACACACCATAATCAATGAATCATCTTATTCCTGTTTATCTGCACAGTCAGTATTTATGTTCTGACCAAAATGCAGTCCAATGCTTAATGCTTTACGGTACTCTGAATTTAATTTAATTCTCAATAGATAAACTGTTATTTTATGTGAAATTGAGAAGATTTCAGTGATCCCATTGCGGCGCCCCACCATTTCCCGTTACAATTCCATAGGTGGTTAATAACATCTTGTCCCCATGTTCAGGTGGAGAAACATGGGGTTTTTTATGCTAGGACAAGTTCAAAAAAATTTCAAAAGGCAATAAATTTTGATGTCCAAAAATTTATATGAACATAATAAAACGTAAAATACGCGTAAAATAAAGCCAATTATGAAATTAGTGTCATAAAAAGTAAAATGAAGTAGGAATTTATGAAGAGTTGTAACATCACAAATGTTATTTACGTTAGAACAAGAATTAATAAATATAAAGCGTTGGTATGTTGATATAAAGTTTTGGTGATCTAAGAGCAGAAAGAGGTTAGGTGAAGTTAGAAGAGGTAGTCTCAAAGGTCATCTCTGATTCGTGGAAAATTTGAATTTTGGCTTTTGTCAGCTGTATCGGCAGTTATTCCAAAGGTAAAATAGGTTACGCTTTTACCTACAGCTTCTAAGCAAAATGGAGCACTTCTCAAGGTGCTTTCATTCGATTGCAAATCAGAAAATTGTATGCAGAAAGTGAAGAAGTGTGAAAGAGATGGATAACAGTATGTCCTTTTCGATGTTGTGAGCTTTCTGCATGAATTTGCTGATCTGCAACCGTGTGAAAGTACAAGCACCTTATCCCTACTTTTGATGAGTTTGAGTTGGATACTGAATAAGGTAAGTGTCATTCATGTAAATTGAAAAATGATGATTAGAGTACACCCAGGCACAATAAAGATTTTTCGCGGATATTTATAGTCGCATCTTAATGAGAAGGTATTGGTTTTATGTGAAAATTTAGTTTCGCCGATTTCATCAAATCTCCATGTTTTTGGACTCACTGATTGAGAAAAAATGGATTTTATTTCGGTGTCTATCTGTCGCAGTTGCCTTCGTTGTTGAAGGCCTTAAAATAATGTGCCCACGGTTCTCGTGTTATCAATCAAAAATGCTTTTAAAAAAATCCTTTTTCCAGGAAAACTATATGAGATATAAAAAAATGTTAAGAGGAAAAATTAGAACAGTAAACTTCCGTTTATTTTAAGGTCCTTGACACGTACCCGATCAATTATACGTTAGTCTGCATGCATGCCTGCATGCGTGTTTTTCAATTGTTTTCTTTTGGCGTACGACTATTTGCCAACTAAAATTCAATATTATAGAATCAAAAAATGACCCAAATATTTCGCGGAATAGTGAGTTTTGTGGCATGACGTCGATAGGTGGAAATGTCAGCCGTTAGGGAGGTTAGTACATGGTACTGCAACTGCATACGACTTTTTGGAGAAAATCTCCGAAACGTAAAGGTACGTTATAAAGGTCTCGATAGTAATATTTTTCAAGTGCTTTAAATGTTTCGCGAAATACAATAAACTATACGAAATTTGAGGTGAGAGTACCAATGACGTGAAAAAAGACTCAATTTAAACCAATGAGGGCGCTCTTTGGGCCTCTTTTTTTTAATGGTCATTCACTGACGCGGAGGTGAGTGTACAGGGACCGTGGTGGTAGATGACGAAACTTCGCAATTTCAAATAAATGCGTGTAGGGGGTTTAAAATAAGTTTTTTATAATCGTAAAAAATAACATCAAAAAATGTTTTGTTAAAACGACACGAGATGTAATAAAATTATAATTAACAAAATTATTCATCTAAACTATTTTTAAAAATTGTATTACAAACATTATTTGATAGGAAACGTAGCTTTTGTTTTAATCGTGAAAAATAACATAAAAAATAAACAAATTAATTTGCCGGAAAAAAGACACAAGGTACAATAAAATGTTTAATAACAAAATTCTTTACCTAAAATAGATGCATTATGAGTGGTAATCATTTATATTTACTGAAATGATACATTTTTCAGGATAGCTGCGAGTAAAGATTAATGCCAAATAAGGATCAAATATCAATGTACAAATAAAATAATAATTTGTACTTTATTTTGCAATATCTGAATAAGCACTCTCGGACCGAGGTACAGAAATTAATATAATATACATTTAATATAATAGAGTTAAACATAACATAGAACGGTTCGCGTTTCGGATAAATTTTAATCGAGTGCGAAGCACAAGATACGTGATGAGAATCTGTTCCTCAGAGCCGAAGGAGTTTTAACCAATGAGAATTAATTATCACTTTACAGTTGTCGATGGTTTCATCTTTAATTTGAAAAGGTCTATACAAAAATTTGGTGGTAGTACAAAGACCGAGCGCGTAGTGAGAGGTAAATACATTATCGAGCGCCAAGTGCGAGATTTAAGGTGCTTTAAACGGGTTGATTTTTATCCGTGTCTTACAAATTACAATTTTCCTCCTACAAAGATTAATTGTTTGCTGTAATATTTCAAGCACATAATCTAAAGGGTCAAATACAAGCCCGCTTGAGCCCTTTTTCGAAAAATAGTCTTGTTGTTTTTTCATTTTTAATTAATTAAAAGAAGGCTGCATTTCATGCTCCTGGGAATGGGCAACCCGCCACCGTAAGTGTACCCATGATGAGCCGTTGGAGTATATAGTATTACATTACTCGGTGAGAATATACATTTTTTGCGTTGAAAATCCGTTTCTTTTTGATGTTGAAAAATAATTTTTTTAACTGAAAATTCAACTACTGAGGGTCTCGATCGAGAAACTCGCCCAGCTCTCGAGATCGCGTGAAATTATAGTTCAAAAATCTCGTTGGACGGAAATTTCAAGTTACAAAAATAATTTTTTTGTAAATATATGCTTATAGAGAATGACGAGACGGAACTTATCAAATTTCTGTTGTTTCATCAGGTACGAATAAGTAAGTATAGGTTACCGATTCGGCTCAATTTGGAATTAAATATTATACAGCAATAGGCGAGTTAAAGTTTACTTTTCACTTTTTAGGCATTGCTGGGGTATAGTTCGCGTGTACATCAAAGTTTTAAATAGCTACAATAATATTATCCAACTTACCGTGATTTATTTCTTAAAAAGTATTTGCGTTTGGGGAAAAAATTTGTTTACTTTTTTATGCTGATTGTTACAAGTAATTGTCCCATGAACAAAATTCTATTTGCTCATTCTCTCCAAGCGTATATTTGAAAAAAAAGTAATTTTGTGACTTTCAACATTTTTGTCCAACGAGACTGAATATGAATCCGAGGTCTATTTACCTCCATCACGTCAGGTTCAAAACATTTCAAGATCAAATACAGGAACATCCGTGCAATAAACTTCAAAAACCTTTTACATATATTTTTGGGGTCGCTGAATCGAAATTTGAGGTCCATTGACCCCCACCGCTTTCGTTTCAAGGTCATTTCTAGGTCAAACACAGGAAAAACCGTTCAATAAACTTGAAAAACCTTTTACATATCTTTTTGGGGTCACTGAATCGAAATCCGAGGTCCATTTACCTCCACCGCGTCAAGTTTAAGGGAATTTCAGGGTCAAATACAGGAAAAGGCGTGCGATAAACTTCAAAAACCTTTTTGGGGTTGCTGAATGCGAATCCGTTGTTCGTTTGATCCCTGAAGGTCAGTTTAAGGTCATTCAAAGGTCATCTTCAGGTGAAAATAACAGAAAATGCATGTTGCGAAGTGCAACCTCATCTTCAAGTTTCAAGCGGGACATTAGATTTGCTTGTGGTTATATTTTTCGCGTTCAACCCCACCTATCTCGAAAACTTTTGATTTTTTGCACTGGTACCCATTAGGATTTTTTGACCAGAAGGCTTTGTGCTATGTTATATTGCAATTTCAGCCAATTTTTCAGGGGCCGGATTTTAATGTGAAGTGTGCGGGGTACTGTGAGTTTAGCAAATCGAATCCGAAAGATGTGTCGCTAGTGAACTCCAGCAAGCGAGATTCAGCAAACCCAAAACGGTTGTTGAAGTTTATTGCACATCTTTTCCTGTAGATGACCTTGAAATGCCCATAAACCTGACGCGGTGGAGGTAAATGGACCTCGGATTTCGATTCAGCGACGCCAAAAACATATGTAAAAGGTTTTTGAAGTTTATTGAACGGCTTTTCCTGTGTTTAACCTTGAAATGACCTTGAAACTGAAGCGGTGGGGGTAAATGGACCTTGGATTTCGATTCAGGGACCCCAAAAACATGTGTGAAAGGTTTTTGAAGTTTATTGAACAGCTTTTCCTGTGTTTGATTTTGAAATGACCTTGAAAATGAAGCAGTGGGGGTAAATGGACCTCGGATTTCGATTCAGCGACCCCAAAAACATGTGTGAAAGGTTTTTGAAGTTTATGGCACGGCTTTTTCTGTATTTTACCTTGAAATAACCTTGAAACTGACGTGATGGATGTAAATAGACCTCGAATTCATCTTCAGCGCGTCAAAATACATAAGGATAAAGTGGTTTTGTCAAATAGTCATCACCTTTTTCTTTGTAAACCAGTGTAATGATTTCACCCCACATCGAGCGCTGAGCGAGTTCCTCGATCCAGACCCTCAACTGGGCAAAAGGTGAAGCACTTTGTTAAACATTTATTTTTTTGTTAGAGATTCATATGGTTGCTTGCAATAATCAAAAATTGATTGCAGTGAGAAATATTAATCAAGATTCACAAGATTAAGCAAGATTTATCAAGATTTATACATCAAACCTACGTAATTTGGACCTTTCGTCACAGAAATTCCATTTTCAAGATGTACTTTCTTTAATGTTACACAGGATTGATTTTTAAATCTTTATTCTTGGATGTTGTGGGGTTGACAATTATTCTTCTTTACTTGAGGATTAAAATATTTTGCATCAAAATGCGTCTTTTTTTTAATGAATTTGGATGAAATTTTTTTCTTTCTAGACAGAAAATCCGCATTTCTAGAAAATTCTTTCTACACTCTCATCCTAATAAGAAGGTATTGGTTTTACGTAAAATTTGACATTGTCGGTTTTCATTTACGAAGGTGTCTGTCTGTCTGTCTGTAGTCTGTAGTCCGTAGTCTGTAGTATCGTGAAGGCACGATAACTTTCGAAAGATTGATCAGATTGGATTGTGTGTCTTTTTTCCAAAAATTTAATTTTCTAATTTTTATTCTTATTTTTTAGGATTAAAAAAAAGTCTACTCGCCTTTCCTAAAAATTATAAATAACGAATTTGTAGATCCTCTTTGAGTGAACAACTTTCGCCTATTAATTTTTACATTCTCATCTCAATGAGAAGGTATTGGTTTTATGTGAAAAATGACTTTCGCGGATTCAATCAAATGTCGACATTTTGAGGCCCCCTGAGTCAGAAAAACTGGTTTTTACGAAGGTGTCTGTCTGTCTGTATGTATGTATGTCTGTCTGTAGTGTGCAGTGTGTAGTCTGTACTATCGTGTAGGCACGATAACTTTCGAAAGATTGATCAGATTGGATTGTGCTTTGGCATAATTTTTGAATGCCTAAAGAGAAAGAACGAGTTCGTTAACCAGCTATTTTGGATAAAAATTCAAAAAGTGAGCACATTTTGAAAATGTTTGAGACCACTTTTCTCAATATTTGAAAATTCTATGTGCGGTTATTAATATTACTCAAAAAGACAAATACTTTATCCTTATGACATTTTTCAATTAAAAAAAAAATGTTGAGAGTTATAGCATTTTCAAAATCCAAAAAAACTAACGAAAATTAACATTTTAAGCCGAATAACGCACGTTATGAAAAAATGTCATGAGGGGAAAACAGTTTCTTTTTGAGAGCCCTACAATATTATTATAAGAACTTTTTGAATTTTATCGAAAAATCAAAAATTCAAATTTTGATCGCACAAAAAATAATAAAAAATCAAAAACTCCATTTTGCTGTCAAACTATGCAAGATAAAAGAAAGATGAAGGGATAAAAATCGTGCACCTAAAAAAGATCTACAAATTTATTATTAATCACTTTTTGATGGGATGTGTAGTTTTTGTGTCATTCGTGAAAAACAACATTAAAAATAAAAAAATTAGATTTTTGGACAAACGACACAAGCTATGAGAAAAGATGAATAGACTGAAGTTGCTCATCCAAAAAACAGCTACATATTTTTTATTAACAATTTTTCGATAGGACGCTTAGTTTTTGTTTTAATCGTAAAAAATAACATTGAAAATAAAAAAAAAAAATAATGTTTTGGAAGACGACACAAAGACACAAAGAAAGACGACACAAGGAAAAACGTTGTTTATCCAAAAAAGATCTACAAATTTGTTATAAACTCTTGTTATAAAAATGCATCAAAAATTAAAAATTTACTTTTTGGAAAAACGACAAAATCTACAATAACTATTTATTTAACAAAATGTTCCGCCTAAATTATATCTACAAATTTGCTTTGAACCACTTTACATCAGTAGGCGTATTTACAGTTTAAATCGTAAAAAATAACGTTGAAAATAAACAAATTAAATTTATGGAGAAATGACACAAGTTGCAACAAAATGACAATGAAATTACGTATGTTTCAATACCAATGCATATTATGAATTGTGATGATATAAATTTATTGAAATTATAGATTTTTCAGGGTAGCTGAGAATAAAAATTAGTGCAAAATAAGGAGCAAATATTGAAGGAGTCATGAAAAATAAAATTTGTACATTATTTTGCAAAATCCTAATAAGCAGTACCAGCTTGAGATCCATAAATAAATATGATAGACATTTGTTATCATAGTGTTGTACATAATGTAGAAAGGTTCAGATTTTTTACAAAATCGAGTGCGAAGCACGAGATTCTTGATGAGAATGTTTTCGTTAAAGCTAAAGGAGCTTTAACAAAAGAGAATTCACAATCACTAAATTACATTTGTAGATGTTTAAAAGGTAGTGCACAAATATGGGGGAAATACAAAGCCCGAGCGCGTAGCGCGAGGCAAATACACCATCGAGCGTGAGAACCAACAGTCGCGCGCCCTAGGTGCGCTCAAAAAGCGAACATGACTCACTATGTTCAAATGAAGATTCTTTGCAAATTCATCTTCTTGATAATAAATTGGTATTGGCGAGTTGAAAATTATACTTTTCACGAAAAACGTTCCTCTTTTGCGTTGCAATTTTGTCTCCTTCAGTTAAAAGTTTAATCATTTTACTTAAAAATGTATCACTTTCGTCCAAAATTTTACAAGATTGAACCACAAAAGCTCTTCCGAAAAGAGAACCACCTTACGCTAGGATTCGTATTTTTAGTTAAAATAGTAAGAAATAACATTAAAAATAAATATTATTATTATACCATTAAGCCATTTCCCTTTCGGGGTAGGCGTGAATTGCTCGGTTGGAAAGTAGTAGTGTGTGGATGGGTATATAGGTATAGAGTAGATAGGTATATAGGTGTAAGGTATAGATATTTTAGATTGATATAGAATTCTCGTGATTTTTATTTAAATTACACGTTCGTTTCGCAACACTGCTCCGACCCAGGCTGCTGATCAATCTCTCTAGCGATCACCCCACGTGAAGAGTTGTGAAAAGTTGTTATTTGTGGTTCCTAACTTGGGCCAATTAGTATCCAAGGTCTTTGTTTGAGACGTAATTCACTCTACACACATTCTTTTTATAAACTATTTGTCGCCACACTTTTCTGTCCTGGCATATTATTCTAGCTTCCTTCATGTCCATGAATTTTTTCATGCAAGCTCTCGTGTTTCTATGGCTTCTTATGTCTCTCCGGATTAATGTCTCATTCACAGATTAAAACCATTTTTTCGGCGGTCTACCTCTGGGCATTCTGCCATTTATTTTACCTTTATACACCTGTTTGGTCAGTCGTGCTTCTTTCATTCTTTCAACATGTCCGAACCACCTTAACTGATTTCTTTCCCATATATCAACTAGTGTGTCTCCTGTACAACATTCTTTAAGGATTATCTCGTTTCAGACTTTGTCCATCAGTGTTTTCCCGCATATTGTGCGCAAAGGTTTCATGCCATTCGCATTAATTTTACACTGGTCATTTTCTTGACATGTCCATGTCTCGCTACCGTATAGTACAGTTGGTATAATCATAGAATTATATATGGTCATTTAAAATTTTGTTGATTTGTTTTTATCTCTGAGAATGGGCCCTGCTCTACCGATAACCTTCTTACCCTCATTTATTCGTCTATCTAACTCCCCATCTATTTTTCCGCCACTAGTGAATAGGCTACCCAGATATACGTATTTGTCAGCTTGCTCTAGTCTCTCATCATTTAGGACAATGTTGCACATTGTTTTCTCACTTTTTCTTTCAAACACCATTACTTTTGCTTTATTTACGTTAATTTTGAGGACCATGTTCTTCATGCTTGTATTAAGGTTATTCAACATTCTTTGCAAGTCCTCGATTGATTCTGCCATAACAATCTTGTCATCTGCGAAAGCCAACCCACGCACCTTCACTGTTTTGAGATCTACACCTTCTTCGTCGAAAAGGGCCATTCTTAGACACTTATCCATAATAACGATAAATAGCCATGATGACATAACGCATCCTTGTTTCGCGCCTTGGACAATATCGAAACAGTCACTCAGTTTCCCATTTACACTTATACTCGCTTTACTGCCTGCATATATTGCTTGTATTACTTGTAGGAGCCATCCATGGAGTCCGTACTCTTTAAGCACTTCCCAAAGTTTACTTCTATTTACCTTGTCAAATGCTTTTTCTAGGTCAACAAATGCACAGAAAACTTTTTTTCCTACTCTTAAACTTTTTTCTGTGATCTGTCTTCAGCTAAATATCTGATCTGTACATGATCTTCCTGGCATAAATCCACTTTTGACTTCCTATATCTTTTCTTATGTAATTTCCGTTACCCAGCGCAGCCGAGAATAAAATGTAATGCAAAATAAGAAACCAATATTAAGGTAATCGTTAAAAATAACATTTGTACTTTATTTTGTAATATCTGAATAAGCAACCCCAGACCGAGATACATAGTAAATAAATATAATATTTGATATAATAGAGTTGAACATTATTTATAAAAGTTCGCATTTGCGACAAAATCGAGTGCGAAGCACGAGATACGTGCTGAGAATGTGTTCGCTAAAGCCGAAGGAGCTTTAACAACAGAGAATTCACAATCACCAAGTTACACTTGTCGATGCTTTGAACTTTAATTTTAAAAGGCCTGCGCACCAATGTGGGGGAAATACAAATACCGAGCGCGTAGCGCGAGGCAAATACATTATCGAGCGTGAAGCGCGAGAACCAACATGCGCGATGAGAATGTGCCAGCGCTTTGGGCAGATTTTTTTCTATCTTTTTTTAATCTTCTCGTCATTATCGAATGAAACTAATGCAGCCTATTAAAATTCAATTCCTTAATATTTTAATAATTTTTTATTTATCTCAATCGGCTCTAATCCTCTAACAATAGGAAGGTCGGGTAAGGCATGATCGCCATCCCGCTGTGCCCTTCTTGAGACTGTGAGCGCCTGTTTTCGGTGCATCATGGGTACACTCCCGGTCGCGAGTTGCCCGCTCCCAGGCGCATAACATGCAGCACATTTTCAATTAATTAAAAACAAGCAACAACAAGACCATTTTTCATTTGTGAAACATGGACTAAAAATTAACCCGTTTGAAGCGTGGCCTAGGTGCTATCAACCTTGAGAGCCGCGCACACAGCGCGTGATTAGAATGTGCCTGCGCGAAGCTGGCAGATTTTTTATAGTTTTATTAAAAATTGTATGATTTAAAAACTTGATGACAGCGCTTCATATTTAATGTTAAGTACTTAGCTTATTTAAAATTGATTGAAAATACGAATTTGGAATTCTGCATTTGAATGAGTGGCCATTATGGTAACGTCCATTATACGGAGCGTTTAGAAAAATGAAGCGTGCGCAGGTAAATTATTATATTTTTAAATTTGGTGACTTTCAAGTATAATATTTCATGTTAATATGGCTCTAATTTTTATTTTCTTATGTTATGAATAAACAGTTCCACTCAAGCTTTCGAAAGACATGGCAAATTATTTAAGATTTCACGCAGTTGAAGAATTTGCGAATCCGCTTAAGAATAACCTTCCATCATGCACTTCAAATGTTTGCATTATAAACGTCAATAAATGTTGACAAGTATCAATATGAAAAAATTGAATGTCAGACGCATTTTTTACCCGTGTGTTTTGTCCCTATAACTTTCATATCAATATAATAAAAGCTCCTATTCTTGCAAGTGTTTTTTCCACTTTTAAAAATTAAATTCAAAAATATTCAAACGAAATATTTATTTATTTTTCGTAAAAATAAATTCAGTTTAACGTCCTCTACAAGATGCAATAATTATTTTCCGTATTCATGAAACGTGCGAATTGTCGATCATAGGACTTTACCCTGATATACCGCAAAACACGACTAACTCGGCGACAACACATGGCGAAAATTTTTATATCTAATGAACTTTTTTCAAAGCCCTTATTAAGTTTCTCTGAATTCTCAGTAAAACTTCGAAGTTATTCATTATAAGAAGTTACACAATATTTTGCTTTCTCATAGAGGATGCTTTGTAATGGTCACATTTTCCAAAACTATTAAATTCATTTAATTAAAACTTCATCAATTTAATAATGTCAAATACAATGTTCTAAGCAATTGTCCGGATATGTGTGTGTGTGTGTGTGGATGTCGTACTTTTTTGTGAACACGATAACCTGAAAACGGTTGCAGATAAATGTATGAAATTTGGAGGGCTTATTTTAAACACCAATATCTTAAAACTGACTAAAGAATTTCTAAAAATATTATTGAATTTTTTTTAGCACTTAATATTATTTTTAAAATCAGTTTTTTATAGTAAAACTTTTTTCATTAACATAATTCAAAGTTGATGCAACAATATAAAAGATTCATTGGGTCGAGACGAATCGATTGACCTATAATATCAATACATTTTATATAAGAGTAGGGAAGTTATGGTAATTTATATATTTTGAAAATCGGGTTTTTATAGTAAAATTTTTTTCATTAACATAATTCAAAGTTGATACACGAACATAAAAGAGTCCTTGGTTCGAGACGAATTTGATTGACCTATAATATTGATATATTTTATTGAAGAGTAAGGAAGCTATGGTAATGCATAATATTTGAAAATTCGTTTTTTTATAGTAAAACTTTCTTCACGAACATAATTCAAAGTTGATACAAGAATAAAAAAGATTCCTTGGTTCGAGAAGAATCGATTGACCTATAATATTAATACATTTTATTGAAGAGTAACGAAGTTATGGTCATTTATAATATATTAAAAATTTATTTTTATAGTAAAAATTTGCTCATTCTCATAATTTAAAGTTGATATAAGAATAGAAAAGGTGTGTTGATTCCAGACGAATCGATTGACTTATAATATTATACATTTTATTAAACAGTAAGAAAGCTATGGCAATGCATAATATTTGAAAAAAACGGGTTTTTATAGTGATTTGTTTTTCATTAACATAATTCAAAATTGATTTTTAATTTTTGTTAAAAATTCGTCTTTTTCGTTGAATTCCACTGTTTTTTATTAAAAAATTAAAATAATTTTTGTTTAAAAATGCAACCTCTTGGTATAAAGTTAATTTTTCTATTTGAAAACTTAAATCTTAACTTAAATTAACTTAGCATAAAGCTGGCAAAGGGATAGGGTGCGATAGAATTTCCCACTTCTCTTTTCCAGCTCGAACAATTACCATTTTAAATACAAAATTTGATTTGTCTGATTTGTCATTGTGTTTTAAAAATTTGTTGTATTTTTTTGTAATTTACTATTTTTTGTAAATTTCTATTCTTAAATTGATCAAAATGAAAACTTTAGTTTGTCTATTATTTAAAAAACCACAAATGCTGCCTCTATGAGGAATTAAAATCAATGGAATTTCACTTATAATTAGGGACGCGCAACTGTGTATTTGAGTCTTCTTTATTCATAATGTGTCCTCTAAGGACTTACATGACCTCCGTTTCACACAATACTTCCGCCTACATACTTTACATTATCTTATCCTATAATTTATAAGAATAAAATTGTCTTTTTTTTACGTCTGGGAAAATTTATAGTTTATAAATTTAGGAAAGAACCTAAATTGTTCTTATAATTTAAATATGTTTTTTATACAGATCTGACGAGGGAAACCAGCTGTGTTTCTGAAACGTAATCGATTCGAATTTTTTCAAATAAATTTTAACTATTAGTCTGGAAGATGTCGTATTTACTAGGTTCTTTCCTAAATTTATATATCTTATCCTTACTATTTACAGTTGTTCACAACTAATTATGTAAAATCTTATATCCAGATTCTTATTTATATTTTTGTGTAAGCAAGTGAGTGCAAGCGAGAGAGAGCGAGAGCGCAACCGCATCTTAATCTGCGTATGCTATTACATAAACATTACTTGCAAATCTTGACGCTTCTAATCTAGGTGCATTCCGTTTCCTTTCACTTCTCTTGTACCTCCATTTTGCCATTTTTTCACATCCATTCTTTCATTCTTTCTCATTCGTTCCTCTAGCCCTCTCCAACTCCTTCATCCACTCTTCCCCCAATCCATCCTCCCCTAGAATCTTTACCACGTTCTCCTGCCAGCTTACTTTATCTTCCATTCCTCTCCTACATCCTTCCCATACATGCTCCCATGTTTCCTCTTCCCATTCACAGATTCTGCACTTTCTCTTCTCTTTCTTTTCCCAACACATCCCTTCCCTTACCGCGTTGCCCAATCTAAATCTTGCTATTCTGGTCCATCTTCTCTCTCCCCATCCCTTTTCTAAATACTTTGGCACTCCTTCCTTTTTTATCATCTTATTCCATTTATTATATTTCGATTCCTCAATCATCCCCTATCTTTCTTATAATTCCCTCTTCCTTTTTTCCAATTCTTCATAGTTTACTCCAGTCCCGTCTTCTATATCTCTAGCATTGCAGAACTCCCACCTTTCTTCTTTCCACCTCCATTAGGCCCATTCTTGCTAAGTCCCCTCCCTTTCCTTCCCTTAACTTCGTCCCAAATTTTCTTCCCTCTTTCCCGCTCTAGTACTTAATTTATCCCCTTGCGCTTCTTCTCTCACCATATATCCCGGCGTCCTCCAGTCTACCCCTAGCGTCCACCTTATATACCATTCTTGTAAACTCTCAATCTCTTTAGTTTCTTTCCATCCCCATATCTCTGTCCCATAACCTAATACCGGCCATACCAGCCTATCAAATAACCACATGCTTCTTCTCCAATTCTTTTTTAACGTTCTTTTTCCTAATCCCTATATATGTTTCATTACCCTTGCCGCTTTTTTTATCCCACCTCTTATATGAGCTCTATGATCTCAATTTTTTTGCAAGATATACCCCAAATATTTCAACTCTTTTACTTCTTCTAACTTTATTCCCTTCCATCTCTCCACCCATTCTTTCTTTCTTCTCCCTCTAAACCTCACTATCTTTGTCTTTTCTACATCAACACGATATCGTTCGCTTACGCCAATGTATACATCTTTTCGTTCCCTATCCTAACTCCTCCCCATCCTTTTCTTTTAATTTCTTCTTCCAAGTCTGATATTAATATATTAAATAAAAGTGGGCTCAGAGGACATCCTTTCCTTATCCCTCTAACTAGCCAGGAACTATATTCTACTTACTCTCCTACCTTTATTCTGATTTTTGTCTCCCTAAAAATTTCTGATACTCTCTTTATTAATCCGTCTCGTATCCCCTTTTTCATCATAACTTTTTCCATCTCGCCTCGGTCTAATAAGTCAAACGCCGCCTTCAAGTCCACGAACATTGCTATCATTGCCCCTTTCTCGGTAATTCGTCGGGTCTATCTTTTTTCCCCAACATCTTTTTTTAACCTCTCCGATAAAACAGTCACATATACTTTATACAATGTTGGCATTAGTGTCATTCCTGTATAATCTTTAACCTCCTCCCCTTTGACTTTCTTCACTATGGGCACTACTACTCTTTCCTTCCATAACTCTGGCCACCCCTCTTCTCTCCATACTTTATTGCACATTATCCATTATCCTCCATATTTTCAGACTTCATTTGGAATCTCATCTATACTTGGTGCCTTTCCATCTTTCATTATCCCTAATACCTTGAATATTTCCTCTCTTGTCATTTCCTCCTCCTCATCTCTTTCCCTGTCATATGTTCCTCCTTTCTTAACTTTTCTGTACCCCTACTAGCAAATTCATACAATATTTTTTCCATTCTACCATTTCAATATCCTGGTTTTCTCTTTTTCTCTCTCTATTCACTACCTTTCAAACCTCTTCTTTCGTCCTAACCTTCTCCGCCTCTTCCTCAAACCATTTATTCTCCTCCTCTTTCTTTTGATCACACAACTCAGTATACTCCTTCTTTTTTCTCCTATATTCTTCTCCACTACTTTTTTCTCTTCTTCATTTTCTTAATTCCTTTCTGACCGCCTCCTTTTTCTCTTTACATTTGTCATCCCATCTACTTCTATTCCCTCCTTTACTGACTTCTTTTTTGCTTGTGCACTCTAATCTTCTTTTTATTTCTCCTATCATTATTTCCATCTCCTCTTCTACATTTCCCTCTCCCATTTTGATATTTCTGACCTTTTCTTTAAACTGTTATTTTCCTTATATTGAATAATCCCCTTTTCCGGCTCTTTTTACCTTTGCCTCCTTTTTATCCATATTGTTATTACTTTTTTCTCTCTCGAATGTCACTATTATGGGAAAGTAATCTGAATCCTTTCCTTCTCCTTATTCCCACTCTCCCTAAGTCCAAACTCCCGGTTTAAGATTTCAATTTTTTTTTATTCTATCTTCCAACTCAGCTACCTTTTTATTAGGCTCTTCCTGCTTTTCTTGTCTTTGCTACAACGCCTGCATCCTTTTCTTTCCGCCCTGTTCATCTTCCATTTCACGAACCTCTCGATTGTACCAAAACTCTCCATCCTCAATCTCTCCCTTTCTACTGTTTTTCTGTACTTGCCCGTTTTTTTTCTAGTGAAATACGATTTCAGGGAAATATGATTGGAACTTCAGTCAATTTTCACTAATTGAAGTAGCCAGAAACTCAGTACGTCATAGAGTCCCAGTAAAATTGTACTGATCCTCAGAGTTTTAATGTTTACTGATTTGAACTTAAAGAGAAGATAACTGTATGGAACGTGCTGGAAATTCCATTGCTTTCCTTATCTCTCCCTTTTAAGTGTAACCCCTGCATGCAATCTCTAAATTTAAAACAGTAAAATATAAATGATTTTGCTTCCTCATACAGGGAGGTTTGTAAAGACCGACATTTTAAAATCTACTTTTTACTAAAAGTAAAAGAGAAATTGGGTGATGAAATTTGGAAGAAATATTGAATTTTTTGGCGTTTAGAGATTTGAAAAAAATGTTACCTTATTTATATGAGACAAAATTGGTTGATATTCGAAATACAACAATATTATATGTGGTGTACTTGTTCGCGTCTACGAGACGCATTAACCGATCTATTGTATTAGGAAAACTATAGTACTGTATCTGATATATTTATTTGCGTCTTTAAGACGCATCGTTTTACCTATTCAAGAAACTTTCATGACCTTCCATAAACTACGAATACTGTTCTTTAATTTTGTTAACAAAATTATTCAACTTGTTTATTTGAAAACAGTTTTCAAAACACTTCGAATTATCTATTGAGTAACCTCTTATAACCTTTCATAATCTATCAATAGCGAATTGTGAAATTTAAAAAACTTGTTCACTTTTTTATATGAGGACAACTACTTTATTATTTGAAAAATAACACTACTGTAACTTAAAAAGTGGTTTGTCGGAACACGACTCATTGATTGGGCTTTTGATTGTCTCTCTGATTTTCTGGAAATAAGATGTTCGATATAAGATAGAAAGGTCAACGTGATGAAATAAGTGTCAGTTTTTTTGTTGCGTAGTTAAAATAATTCTCTCTCTACGAAGAAGTAAAGTTATTTGTAGCCTGTGAGGAAGCTAAGGTATCTTACATATATTACGTAACGTGTTTTTCTTTTGTTTATATCGTTATGTACTTTTTGACTTAACGACAACTTTATTCTTATCTTTATTTGAACAAAACCAAACCGCGTTGCGTGATATATGTACGCTCCCTAAGTACTCATAAAGTGAGCCCAAACAAATCCTTCCAATAGTGAATAATATATCCATATATTACTTCGCAGCGGTATTCAATTAAATTCTACTAATTTTCGGCGATAGAATTTTATTAATTTTTTTTACTTTGTAAAAATATAGTGATTCAATGAGTAATTATTGCTGCACGAACCCTACTGAAAATACTTATAGAGGTCACTATATTTCTATAGGTCCCTAGATAGGTTCCTTTCTATACGTTGTTCCCCGAGAGAAGGACCTACCTGTCGTTTCTTGGTGGAGGAGTGTTCTTACCCTTCTTTTACACATAGTTTCTTCAGTTCTCTTTTCATTGGTCCCTTGGTCACCGGGCGCAGTTTCTAGTTACAAGGGGTAAAGATAAATTAAAAAGTTAAAAATGAATAATTCTGCAATCACCGACTTGAAAGTTATATATTTGGAACGTACGAATTTTTCCGATTCCAATGACATGTCATTTGTCCATAAAGGTTGGAAATTGGAAAAATAATCAATATTAAATTGAATACTGAGCTGAAGTTTCTACAATTAAACTCCTTTAAATTTTTAACGTTTCTTGTCATATATTGGAAGCGGAAAAAGTCGCAGTTGCTGATTATGTTATTTTATAGGGACCCCTTTGCATCGTTTGAAGAATGTTCCACACTGTTAAAAATAGTATTAAATTTAAAATACCAATGTGTATTAAAATTAATATCTCAAGCATATGAAATCGCTATTTAGGTACGTGTTTATTAAATTTCATATACATTCATGATAATCGCTCAGATAATTCCATTTTACACAAAATCAAAACAAAATTAGCAGTAATTTTCGATTCTTAATAATAAAACATGATACCTTCTTACAATTAATCAGAAATAAATGTGGATTTTATGTCGAAAAATTCAATT
>CAKNWW010295697.1:0-14635 GCA_932074435.1 Andricus kollari | reverse complement strand
AAATTAAAATTTCCTAAATAATTAAACATTTTCAGGAGTAAATTTGAGAGACAAGGCTTTTGAATTTCTGAAAATCTGGAGAAAGACTAGGAAAATAAGTCAGGTATCCAGATCACTTTACAACCGAGGAGAATTATTCCATCCCTTCGGCACTTTTCTCGTTGTGGCTATTCATCCCTCGAGTTTTGTAAATATTGGCGAACCATTCTTAGGAGAATCGAACCAAGAATAGCCTCACTTCGGCAAGCACCTGTTGGTTCTATCCATACATCGAAATCTGGAAAAAGTGTATTGTATGAAGCCAACCCTTTTCGAAATGGGAACCCTACGACCCCATATATTCTATTAATATTATTTTTAACTGCCTTTCCTGCCAAATACTGATTCAATTTAATATCAAATTATTTTTAAAATGTTTTTTTTTACACAAATCAAATATCAAACAAGTATTCTTTCGTATTACAACATATCGTAAAAAGTTTAAATATTTAAATTATTATAAAAATAAAGCAGTTTACAATATAATTAATTCAAGAAGCATTCATTTAAGAATTAATATTAACCTTATTTCTTTGAAATTCAAACTTTCAAATTTCAATTTAAAAATTAGGCCTCTTAAATTTGAAAATGGCAAAATTTCAACAATCTTAAATTTCAAATATGAATAATTCATATTTGTAAGCCTTGAAATAAACAACTGCAAAATTGAATGCACGTACATTCTGTTTATATCGAAATTTCAAATATTATTTAACATACAATTTTTAATTTAACTATTTGAAATGTAAATAAGCATTTGAAATTGACCAATTTTACAAAAAAATTTACGTACTTTTCCATTCCTATTACTTTTAAAGCGTTTGATACTTCGATATTGCAAACATGCTAATTGTTAGCACCAAAATAATTCAACATTCAATTATTTTAAATTGTACACTTTTAAAATGAAATATTAAAAAAGGAATAACTAGAATTCCGATATTATCGAAATTGAACAATCTCAAATTTAAACATATAGACTGAATAATTAAAAGTTTTAAACATCTCATATTAAAAGAATTCAAATCTAAAGCTTCTCTAATTGATTTTTCTTCCTCACAGTGACTGTAATTACTTAAATTTTCAAATCTACTTTTTTGACATATTTCGATATAATTGGACGCCAGGAGCTCAAAAATGCCATTTTTTTCAAGGAAGTGTCTACGCGTACCGAAAATATCCAGCTGTAAGTACCGAAATTTCGGTGCAAGTAGCCCTTTTTCCATGTATGTGCGTCCGTGTATGTGCGTGTGTGTATGTCTCATTGATATCCAGGTTTGATAGGATTTTGAGCTAGGTCGGCAATTGGAAAAGTTTTTTTTAGTTTAAAGATTTCAGAAAATAATAATTTTACCTTGTTTATATGAGAAAAACTGTTTTGATATTTAAAATACAACAATACGATATTTATTGTAATTGTTCGCGTCTTTGAGATACATCGATCGAGCTACTGTTGAATTTTCTATGAACCACCAGTACCGATTTATGTAGTTTCAAAAAATGTATGTATTCTGTTTATATGAGAAACAATTTGTCTCATATTAGAAAAATATACTACAGTACCGTATCTGAAATGTTTGTTCGCCTCTTCGAAACACTTCGAATGATCTGTGAACGTACCTTCGATGACCTCTTGTGTTTATGATCAAGAAATATCGATTTATAAATTTGAAATATCTATTATTTATCTTCTTGATATGAGGAAAACTTTTTTAATATTAGGAATACAACAGTAATGAATATTGTATATGATATATTTGTTCGCATCTTCGAGATGCATCGATTACCCAATAGAAGAACCTTTCATGACCTACCATAATCAACCAAAACCGTTTATACATTTTTTTATACAATTAATTACCTTTTATGAAAAATAATTTTTTTTATATTGGGAATATAACAGTACTATATTTTATGTATTTTTTCGCGTTCTCTAGAAGCGTGAATTGTTCTATTCTCGAACTTTCTACGACCATTCTTGATTAATCAGTACTATCAGTAGCGACTTAGAGAGTCGTTAAAGTTAAAAAGTTGTTAATTGTAACAGAACACATCGATTAACATTTTGAAAGGCTCTCTGATTTTTTGAAAACAAGATTTTCAGTAAAACAGAAAGATAAGCTTGAAAAATATTGAAAGTATCATTTTTTTCTTTTGATAGAGAAAAATCTCCCTCTATGAGGAAGTAAATTTATTTGATACCAATGAGGTAGAAAAATGCTCATAAAATGAGCACAACTGAACACACCCATAGTGAATAGAATAAATCCATAGTAATTCGCAGAGGTATCTTAATTTGAAGTATTCATTTTTTAAATTAAATTATTTGTCACTGGAATCGTTCAAAAATAAATAATTTAATTTGTGAAGTTTTCTTGATAAACAAATTTTTAATTTGGAAGCATTCAAAATGCAATTTCTAATTAAAACTCTAAGGAATAAGCAATTTCAAATCGGTATAAGTATGAAGGTGAATAATTAATTACAAATTCAACGCTAAAAATTTGTAAAATATTAAATTATACCTATGAATGAACATTTTTGAGTAAAAAAATTGGAGAGAACGTTCACATTTATACAATTTTCAAATGGAATTGTGAAAAATAAAGAATGTCTTAACACTCGAAAAGGTTTGCAAATTGAACAATTTAAATTCTATAAATTCCAAATTTTTTGGATTGGAAAAAAATATTCCATTTGGAATGCTTCCAAAGATAAATGACATTAGATTTCTTAAAATCTACATCCGTTCGTTTTTTAAGGCAATTCATCGAATGACAAATTTTTTTTACTTGAAATTAGAAAAGCTCCAACTACAAAAACTTTCATATCGAAATTGTTAAATTTGTAGGTTTGATTTAAAATATTTCAGTTATGAAGACGTTAAGCAACTTTACTAAAAATAATTGATAAACTAATGTACTAATTTTAAATGATCTCAATCTTCACGATTATATAGAAATTATTCTTAAATTCTTCACTATTCCAATTATAAAATGCATAAAATATTGATAAAATTGTAGAAAAATTCATCTTTTAGCTGCAATTTTATTCTTCAGATCTAGTCATTAATCACCTCACGTGCAGTCATGCTCGCACATGCTCCAAGATCTGAAGTGTCCCGTGCATTCAAAGAGACCGAATCCCTTCACATTTCAGGATTTTACGTAAAAGGGTGCGGCAGATGCAAATCTTTCTTGTTCTTTGTTGACCGAAAATCAGACACGGGTGCGGTTAATCCGTGATCATCTGTCACGGGTTATCCAGAAGGGTTTTTCGACGAATTGCATAGTCTGAAAATTCGCGGCCCTTTTTTCCAACAAAATGTTAGAATGTTACACGAGAAAGGATTACGTAGCCGTAGCATATAAAATCAGCAGATGTTTCGAGACATTTCTTTTTTTTTCACAATGCCCAAATTTATGTCATTCAAAACCACGCGTGCTTCGGTAAGATATGAATTAGTCATGCAACTATTCGTCATTTTATAGACATTTTTCCTATATACTGAAAAATTGCTCAAATTCGTGTGCATTTAATTTAATTTTTTAAATATTAACTAGCTCCTTAAAAATATTTTTAAGTAAGAAAAATTTTGAGTTCATTTTAGAAGAAGAGGGTTTTTTTTTAACAGTCTGGAGTCTAAGGACTCCAAGCTGAAAGAAATGGCAGGTCACTTACCTGCAACAATAAAACGAAACGTGTTTAATAAAAATTACGATCTCGTTTCGGCCTGAGTTTTATAGCCTACACTCGCGGTGGGTGAGTGGCATTAGCGTCAAATAATTGTTGCTCGCATTAGCGCACCGGGCCCTTCGTGCATGGCGAGCAAAAGAATAAAAGCCGCTTCAATCGAATTTTACGATCTAACTCGGGCAGTTCTTCGATTGAATTCCCTTCGTTAACTGATATCAATTACTTTACAAATGATCTTGCCTCAGGCGTAATCTCCATCCGCTTAATAAATTGACTCCTCAGGAGCATAATTGGTTTCACTAATCGAACGCATTATGCATTAATGCCGGCGCAGGTGCATTTTGCACGTTAAGATTAGGATCAAAGAATCAAGATTTTATATTCTTCGCAAAATATTCATCTGCTATACACTTGTTGGGTAGCTACAACAGCGCCACTAATTTGGAACTATTGGGAAGAAATTTGAATTTCAATTAATTGTATTGTCTCTTTTATACATTTCAAGTTATGTCGACACTTCTATTGCCAATTTTAGACATAAAATAAGGAAACATATTCTCATCGAAAACATTATGGCCGTCCATGGCTTTAATCTACATGAAAAAAAGTTTTCCTTGACTTTTTCCTGACCAATTTTTCAATTCCCCTGACCATAATAAATTCTTCTTTCAGGTGTGAAAACAAATTTATACCTAGGAGATCAATAATGTTAATGCAAACCATGTTTGTTTCAAAATGTATCTTAAAGACTTTTAGTGACAACAGTCATGCAGAATTTTATAAGGGATCCTCCGCGAAGTACATAAGACGTACATAAAATACATGAATTTTCAACGAAATAGTTAAGCTTTAAACTCAAAAAGATAAATTATGAACGAAAAATGAAAGAATTGAAGTTTCGGTTGAAACAAATTATTTTCAAGCAAACAAAAAAGGAATGTTCAACAAAATAGTTTTATTTTCAACTAAAGAATTCTGAAAGAAAAGTGTAATAGTTGATATTCCCACCCATTAATATTTTAATTTGCAATCAAAAACAATTGAAATTAACCAAAAAGACGAATTTCCTATAAAACAGTTGAGTTTTCAACCCAAAAATATGAATTTAAAACAAAAAAGTTGAATTTTCAACCAAAAATATGAATTTTCAACTAAAAAAGACAATTTTTCAACAAAATAAATTAAATTTCAACTCAAATATTTACTACTAATTGAATTAATAGAATAGTTCAACTTTCAGTTTAAAAAACAAAAATAGAATGGTCAAATTTTCAGTAAAAAAAATTAATTTCCAACCAAATAAAATAAAATTTTACGAAATAGTTAAAGTTTTAACCTAACAGATGAATTTTCAACCAAGAAATTAATTTTTAAACAAGAAGATTAATTTTTTATTTAATAAGAAGATTAATTTTTAACAAAATACAACAATTTTCAACCGTATGCTTGAATTTTAAAGAAATTTTCAACAAAAGAAATTAATTTTACACCAAAAGATGAATTAGACATCAAGAATAACAAAAATAATAATTTTCAACAAAATAGTTAAATTTGGAACAAAAAAAAAACAACAGGATTTTCAACTAAAATGATTATTCATAAATAAAAAAAATGAATGTTTAACAAAGTAGTTTCACTTTCAACTAAGAAATTGAATTTTTTCAAACAAAGAAGATGAATTCTTAACAAAAAATGGAATAGTTAATATTTCAACCATAACAGATTTTTATTTTAAATAGTAGAATTTTCAAGCAAAGAGAATGACTTTCTTAAAAAAATTCCTGAATTTTCAACCTCAATGTTCACTTTTGATGACAAATTGAATTTTTCATGACAAATTGTTAAATAAATCTGTTATTGATGCTTATAGTTAATTTTCGTTATAATAATTCCTTTCGCCGGAAAATTCTGTTTCGAATGTGTTATTTATGAAGTTATTTTTTCTATTTTTCATGCAGATATCCCATTTCAAGCGCGAAAAGGTGCGAAAGTTGCATTATTCTGTTTTACAGTAAATATCTTCGCAACCACTGCAATTCTTAAAGATTTTAAGACATGATATCAAAGCTAGTGATTTAAACTTTCCGTTTAAAGAGTTTCACATGAATTAAAGGCTGTTTTCAGAATGTGACTTTTTCTCGGGATTTGGTTTTTTGGTTTTCTTAGCGTGTAAATTAAGATTCTTTAGAAAAATGGAATGCTCAAAATAAATAAAACAGCAATTGCGACACCCTCAACGTGTTCCGCCTAAGAGTAAATTTCACTAAATTGTCCTTTTTCAAATGATAAGCATGATTTATTTCTAATGTGAAGTTTTCATTGACGTTCGCCGTACCCGCTCTTGTGGAATAGACTGTAAAAAATAGTTAAAATTAAAAGGTAAATTATAATTAGAAGTAAAATGATATGATTCTTAATAGAAACAGATTATGGGCTCAGATTTGCTGATAGCAACATAAAAATATTTTTAAAGATGATTCTAATTTTATTTTTGCGTAACCGAAATTTCTAATTTTACCAAAATTGTTCTTTCGAGTGGAAAAAGGGGTTTAAAAAGGATTTTTAACAGAAACTCTTTTTTCTACAATTCTAAAGAATCAAAAGACGCGTGTTGAGATGAGGGCAGATGGTAGAGACCCGTTGCGACACGCGTTCTTTTCTTCACTATAGGTATTATGCAATACCGAAAAACTGCTTATTATGCGACAACACCATCCCACAAATTTCATTGTATACAATGATGCGAATCTTATAGAATGCAATGGGAGCCTTGATTGACGGATAAATAATATTATATCTCGAACGATGAATCGATATCTGATTGCCGCAACACGTGCCAGGCTCGTTTGCTTCCGGGTTGCTGCAGATAAATATATAGATTCTTATTTCCTAACATTTTTACCTTTAAAAAAATGTAGAAATTTGAAAAAAAGTAGTTGAGTAAGATTAGCGAACTATCTCAGTTTCCTGTTGACTTTTAATGAATATGGAAAATTCTGATCGCTGAATTACGATCTCTGTGTATGTGGTTCTGGGGTATACTTTTACACCCAAACACAGGTGAGGGACCTTTTGCGTGGCGCCTTTGGGTCGCCCGTAATGGTTTAGAGTTTAGAATGAATACATCACCATCCAGTGATGACTGATCCTTCTGCGAACCCAGACATGAATTCATGACCCTAGCATGCAAATAACCCTTTTGTAAATATCTTATTATCTTACAATCTTTCAGATTATTTACGCAAACTCCAAATTGACAATTTAGAATTCTTTTATAATCTGTTTTATCAGATCTTGAAGTGTCTCTGCTTTAAGTTCTTAAATACTTTTAAATTTCAACTGTTAACTTTTAGAAGAGTTTCAAATATTTATAACAGCTTATCTTCGTAGCCATTTTTGTAGACTTTATAACAAATATAATATAATGTTGCTACATTCAAGAAATACAGTTTTTCTCTTCTGCTTCACTTGCTACACTTTTGAAAAAATATATATAATCATGAATAGCGAAAGCTGCGGGGTGTCTGATTTAGTTCCTACACAAAATTGAAGTGGATCCATCTGTCAGATATGATATTTTCACACAAAAAGACACGCGCCACGTAATATGAACCCTTTAGGAAAAAATTTTTTTGCGTAACAGATGTAACGGACAAGGCTCGTGGCAACTTCCGTCTGAAGAAGCCTACTGAATGCACCGGAAGACTATTCGATAATTTTATATCCATGTTCACGTTTTTCAACCCAAAGATCTATTAAGCTCCATCGGTAGATAAATGTTCATTTATTTAGATCTCTATAAAAATGCACATGAAGGCAATTAAAAAAACTTCCTTAAAATTACTTATAATCCTGAGCTTATTCAGATGATCCATCAATCTTGAATGTTAATTACTGACCTAGGACAGCTTGGTACTCAATAATTCTGACTTTTTGAGGATTATTCTATTATCAATATAACCAAGATGATCGATTTCATGGAAATATGATTATTGGAAAAACAATTGCGCTAAATCTCTTGGCATGATTTATTTCCCTTTGAATCGACTTTAGTAATCCTTTTTATCGTTTAAAGGGATATGAAATTTTCGAAAAGGAAGGTGTTATAATTCCTATACCTATATTTATAGTATCACTTAATAATATAGTGATAATACTATAAATAATATAAATTATCGGATATTATTGAGCAATTAATATTAAAATCCTGATTTTGCTACAGATAAGATGATCGATATTCAAGAGCAATTAATCGTTAACATGTGACATATCTAATTAAAACATTCATTTTATTATATTTGATAGATCACTTCTCTTATGATAAATCGGCGCAATTAATTTACCGGTCATTCACGTTTAATAATATCCCAAGAATTTGTTTGCATATTCCAATCAATTGTTTCACCCCCTTTGCCAGAAAACGGTTATAGTTATATTATAAAAATTAGTATAATAATAACAACAATAATAATCCTAAAATAATCAATGGATAATGAAAACTAGAATTTTCACAAGAGTAACGACATCTAGAGGGAGACTAGCGAAGCAGAGATTTTTCGGGTGACATCCGGGGGCCATCTGTGGGTCCAATTTCAAGGCTACAACTCCTCTCTAGGATTTTGGGCCTTACCCTCTGCGCAACTAGAAGTAAATACTGGAAATAGAATGTTTCAAAAACTAATTACTTTTGTTTTTGAAAAAATTTGAATGAATGCACGAGTCGTAAGTCTGGCTTTAATAACCATTGAGAACTTTAATCGACTGCTTGTAATGATTCATGGAGAATGATTATAAAATATCGGTGAACCATTCAGCATAGCGTCCATTATTTATACGTTTCTTAGTCACCGATTCTTATCGCAAGTTAAAGTCAAACATCCTTTCCCGTGGCACAGAAGTTTCCGTAAATTCTGTTAACACGACGTACACTCACATTTCAAAATATTTTTTACCGTGTATTCACTATATAGAATGTTTAACCAGAAGAGATGAATTCTGAAGCAAACATATAATAGTAGATTTTTCAATTAAAAAGAATTAACTTTCAAGCAAAAAAGTTGCATTATCAACCAAAAAAGATAACGTTTCTACAAAACGATGATTTTTCAATTCAAACGGATGAATTCTCTATCAAAAAAGAGAAATTTTCAACAAAATAGATTAATTTTCGACCGAAAAAGATAACTTTTTAACAAAGCAGTTGAATTTTCAACAAAATCATTCAATTTTCATTCAAATAGTACACTTTTTTTTACCAAAAAAGATAAATTCTGAACCAAAAATATAGACTGTGTCTAGTAGAAAAAATCGGGGAGTTGGAAAAGGAGATGGATTAGTCATCCGAAAAATTCGGGACGACTAGCCAAGCTTATAAAAAATATTTGATTAGTCATCCCGGATTTCGGGACGGCAAGATACTTCCAAAAATATAATAGTGATCTTTTCAATTAAAAAGAAATAACTTTCAATCAAAAGTAATTGAATTGTCTTATTGTATTCTATTCATTCAGTTTGCACTAAAGCGAAAAAGTTACTTGAAAACAAGGAGAGAAACAGGAATTCTTTAAAAAAAGGGAAAAGAGGGGAATAGGGCATGAAAAGGGCCCTTATGACCGATATGGAGTTACGTATAGGGTCATTTATCTCGGTATATTCCGGGCAATTAAGCCCAAGATGAATCCTTCAGGTTGAACAACAAGTCGCCGGGGTATTTTTGAGGTTCGAACTTCGAAAAACTGCGTTTTGAGAAAAACACACCTAAATTCGAAGAAGAAAAAAATTTTCCGGTTGGTTTCGAGACATGAGTATGGTGCCAATAGATGCAGTATAGGCCCTATAGTATCATGTTCCACGATCCACGTAAACCCGAAAATAATCTTTTTTTTTTACTTTGACTCTTACATAAACGCAACTTTTGTTTAGCAAATTGCTCCAAGTTGTCGGCAAGTTGCATTTTTTTTCTTTGGCAGCTTAATTCAAGTACAAAAAAATCCTTATAAACCCTCTTTACAGATTAACCCTTACAAAAAATCGAATGAATAATAAAAATAAAATGCAATTAACGAGAAATAATTTTTTATGTGACCAGGTAATGTCAACTAAACTATATTACGAGGCTACATTCAACAGACCTAATCAGATTATGCTTGCGTGAAGGAGGCAGGAGGAAAATGTGTCACATGATTTAGGCATTGGGTCCATCCTATCGTGGGTGAAGGAACGCTGGACACAAAGAAGTCTGAGATGCACGTGCGCATATGGACAGAGCCTAATGGTAATAAAAGGAGACCTCACACTACATTGCGCCCCTATGTCTGAGGGGGTTGGATCGATTCCGGGCGTTGGCGCGGAGGTCACCGGCTCGCCTTGCTCGGAGTAATGACCCTCACCCAGTGCAGTGCAATGGCATCGAACCATCACCCTCACAATCCTCGACTTGGTGGGGGGGGGGGGGGAGATCGCGAGGAGAGGGTCGCGAACGAGCTCGCTTTACGATGTAACCACCCCCGCCAACTCTGTCATAAAGCTCGCTCGCTCGTTCCGTGACAGAGAGAGAAAGTGAACAGGGAATAGAGAGCCCTGCTACCAGTAGTGTAAAAACTAGGGGTGATGCACCCCCATGAGAATCCAACCCTTTGTCATTCAGTTAGGAGGTTTCTGGATCGATGGCCACGATTTAGAAAAAAATTTGCAACAAAAGAAGTTACAATAGAAAATAGAAGAAGTTTTTTTAGCGATTATTCCTAGTTACTAAAAATTAGCTAATCAAAAATTGGCTTGTGTTACATACAAAAATTTTAAATTTGACTATTTAAAGCAAAATCAAATTTTTTGAACGTCTCTTTTTTCTCACAACCGCGAAGTGTACCCACCAGCTAGTATGTAAGGACCGATTTTACCTATGCTACTAGTGGCGAGATGGGATAGACGCTGTTATCTGCATGAGGAGGAGGATGGTAGAATGGCCTAGTATACTAGGGCTAAGAACTAGCTGACATCGGGAAGACCGTTCATGCAGTCTTGTAGGAACAAATTTTTGTAAGCTATTCTTAGCTCTTACGTATGCTATAAATTTCTACTTAAAACGAGACACTTATCGAATTCCGGGGTTACGATGTAAGTTAGATTGGAAAAATTCAACCCTCATTAATTTGAAGGGTAAATCCTCTTTCTGTTAACCCTCGAAGTGTGTAATCCGATTGTACGATTTTGTACCCCCGTTTGAATTATATGTCTGGTACAGCCCTGCTTTCAACCCCCACTAGTCGCGAGTGCTGATGAAGCACCCCCAGCCACCCAGTCACCCCGTGCAGATCCGGAGGACCTTAAACTTCGAACGAGACGAGGTCATCGCTCCACGTGAACGACGCATTGTGCTTGCATTAAATTTATGGATATAGACATAGAGGGTTGAATTTGCTATTGCTGGAACTAAAATATTCAGAGAATTGATGGAAACCATGTCTTCGACGTTGTCTGGCTCATTGTCGAAGGCACTGTATATAAAGCATAGGGGAAACTATATAAAGCATAGGGGAAACTATATAAAAGTGGAGGTGGGTGATGGAAAATTGTCTCGAGTAGAAGAGGGTGAGTTGATAAAGGTCAGGGAAGGACATAGATAATAATCAAGATAAAAATCGACGATAGATTTGATTTGATTTAATCATGTGACAGTATAGGGTTAAGGTCGAGTAACTTTTACCATATTTTATTATAATTACAAAGATATTCGAGAATATGCATTAAGGGATTACTTTATTGATAATATCGACATGAAAAATATTATGTTGATTAAGGAGTATATTTTGAGTACAGACTTGCAATTTTGTAAATGAACGGTAATTTCTTTGGTTTGCTATCCATAAATGGAACTTGCATATCGCAGCAATCTTTTGTGCAAATGCGGGTGAACACGCTATTCGATCCCTGGTAGTGCAAGAACCTCGATAATTTATTTCCGGCGCCGAGCCCGGAATAAGTTAATATTGTATGAATGAACTTGCAAGACTGTTATTATACGTATGCATAATAGGTATTTGTTATATTCAGAAACATTACTGAAAGTGTTTAATATGAAGACATGTCTTAAATTATTAATTATTATTAACAACAAAAAAAATGATTTGAGGAGTCTGTTTAGGCCTGAGAATATTTATGCGTCAGACAATTTTTCATCTTATCAGATAACTTTGACTTAGAATAGTCTCAGTCATTGTTAAGATCAGTATCAACGCAATATAAATTCAAATATGAAAAAGAATTTAACTGTAAGTTTGAAAACGATTCAATCTGCATCTTCAAATGTAAGATATTTGAATTTTAATTATCCCCTATTCCTCTTTGAAAATTCTTTAAAAATGTCCTTCCTCATTGTTAAGGTCTAAATCAATAAAGCCGCTAATCTAGCCTAGTCGTTCCGAAAAATTGGCGGAGGTGGAAAAGGGTTTGGGACTAGTCATCTTGAAATTTCGGGATGATTAGCCAAACTTATGAAAAACATTTAACTACTCATTGCGAATTTCGGGGCGACGAGACACATCTTTTTAAAAAAGGAGAAACTTTAAATATTGGAAAGTTGGACATCAATCCCAGGAAGAAGGAAATAGAAAACGAGCAAGGTGTTACGTCTACCTTCTAACTTAATTTTCGCGTGGTAGAAATGCCCTTCTTGTAAATAATAAGCCCATAGAGCAGGACGTGCATTTTACGATCGATGCTAAAAAAGCCCTCTCGGTCCTAAATACCGGCCTGGGGGTACGAACCCAGCTCGCGGAAATTGCTGATCGAGGTATGAGGTATGTGTATAGTACTGTTTACTATACTGTGTAGTGGTAGCACGGAGCCCTTTCCCATGGGGGTGGGAGGGCCGATTGTCGGCGCAGCAAGGGTAGCTATTCGTAGGGTACAGGGTTCACTGTCTCGCAATGACCCCCGTGCGCACGACACTGCAAGACAGGAGGAATGACCTAGTCCCCCCTGCTGCCCCAACGCCCCTTGATCGAGACTATCCGCGCCACGCCACATATCGCGCAACCGCGCAGGGTCGTCCCATGTACAAGCGCACAAGGTCATTCGAGAAAATTCCCTTGGGCTATGGCTTCCTGAACTTCCGATATCAAGAGCAAATATTCTGACTGAACCATAATTTTTAACCACAAAGAATGATTTCCTCTACCTAAATTGATTCAGGTTTAACAATTTTTCAGAATCAGAATAGATAGTTGATAGGATCAATTTTTTCATCATCAATCCTCAGACAGTAGCCTAAAACATGACATTCAAATTTAAGCAAAATCGGTTGTCTGAATTTCTAACGCGATTATAAATAAGACTTATTTTTGCACGATTTTGACAATTCAAAATAAAAATAAAGCAATCAAATATTTTTTGTAACAGGTGCACGAAAAGAAATAACAAAAAAGCGAATTTTTCGTGCTCTTTTAAAAAAAAGTATCATGTGAACTACGTGCAAATAAGCGCATCTTCGGCAAAAAGTGTGAACTGTGAAGTTGTCAGGACTCGCCTTTAGAATAAAATTTTTAGTTTGAATTAAGTTAATATTTATCTTTAAATAACAACGATATTAGAATACCAATTTTTTTATCTCGTCCGAAATTTGAATAAGGTAAGCTCCCAACTTCACAGCATTTGTTAAAAATCTGCTTTTTCGCAATTGCATCACAAAGTAGTATTATAATACTCTTTAGAATTCAACATTTCAGTTTCATATCTTGACAATAGACGTCTACCTTTAACCTTGGCCAGAATAGAAGAAAATTATTTTTTATGAATTGGAAGTTGTAGGTTTTGAATGTAAAAAAATCTACATTTAGATTTTCTGAAAGTGAAGAATGGAATTTTTTGTTAATTTGAACTTGAAGTTTTAAATTCTAATTTTTACTAATTATTAGTAAAAATGACTATTCCACGCTAAGATTGTTACCAGTTCATTTTAGAAAAAAGAAAATCAGACACTAAGACATTTGAAGAATGGAGCATCATTCTTTGTACCAAAACCGAGCCAAAACCACATTTTTGTCAGGAAATTGAACCTTCAAGAGGTTGAACGTTGTTTCATACACAAGACTTAATCGATATAGCTTCCGGCAGAATTAAATTTGCATTTCAAAGGAAAAGTAAAACTTGTTCAAATTGGATGCCCCTTTTTTAAGGATAGGGAAGACTTTCTTGCTGGTTATAAATTATACAAGGATTATCATTCTGACTGATTGAAATAGTAGTCCTTAGATTTATCTGGAGGGGCCACGATTTGATGCGTTATTAAGATTAATTATTATTCTTACTGCATTTTAATTTCCAAATTTATTTATAAAACTATAAATAATTTTCTCCAATTCTAAAACTTCAATAACAATAATAGATTAATAGTGCATTGTGCTACAAGTGCGGAAAGTAGGAATTTTCAGATGAGTGTGAAGTTTGCTGTATGATCCAGATGCCGGAAACACCCCGAAGATTAACCAATAGCAAGTAAACTTCACACTCGTTTCTGGAAGAGGTGTGGTAATGATTTCGACAGACCTGAAAAGTAGTTTTTAATCGAAATGCGCAATTGCAACAGTTAGAAAAAGTCTTGTTATAACTGTTTTGTTTTTACAAAGTTTAACATTGGTAACTTCCCACTATACTTCGAAAAGCAAACATTCGGTGCATGTGTTACAACACAGAAAAAACGAAAGATAAAGTTTACATCGATTCCAGGGGAAAGATTCGCCGCAACAAAAAATAACCTTGCCGGTTAAACTTTACACGAATCGAAGATAATTTTCCATTTTTAACCTAGCCTGGATAATCTTTCGCCTCATTATCGCTCCATTTTTATCCGAAAAGTCACGAGAATTAGGACGCCAGCGCTATCTACCGTCTTTTAACTTAA
>CAKNWW010295690.1:0-15852 GCA_932074435.1 Andricus kollari | reverse complement strand
CCCCCCCCAACAAAATGTCCACGTGGTATATGGATTGCCCGAGGGATTGCCTCATTTGAATTTTACAGGATCGCTTGTATTCCTGCTCGACTATATTCCTGACAACGTATGTCTGCTTTGTATATTGAAGCTTCGTGCGCGAACGTGAGGAGATGATACAGAAGACGTTGACCGTGTAGAGACTGTAGAGTGTAGGTCGATGAACCAAGTGCAGCTCAACGATACTGATGAACACACAAGGTCTTTTCTGCTCTTCCTTCATTCTGATCTCCTGGCTAAGAGAACGACACAAGTGCTTTCGAAGCCAGTCAAGCGGCAAATATTTTCACCCTCTGGGGAACTAACGAAGGGCGGTTGATTAGGCACTCATAAGAGTCTTATTCTTCAAGTTCTATATGTAAGGTCCATCTTTGTAAAACTCAAAAGGGATTGCACTTTGAAAACCACCTTGCATGCTGACCGTAGGGTTGGCCAGGTGGAGGGGTTTCGACTCAAGGTCATATAAAATGGAGAGATACTCTGTGAGCAAGAAGGCCCACGCCTGTATTGCAATCTGCAAGGATGCACATTATGATTGTAGAATGTAAAATTGTAAGCGTTTCATTTCAATGCCTTGAAGAAAGGTGCACAATAATATTTTAATGTTTTTTTTTTACCTGAAAAGATATAAAAGGAATAGATCATTTCATTATTTTTGAATTTCGAAAAGGAAAGTCAGTACCTGTTAGAAATTAGAAACGATAAAAATAAACGTAATAGATACTTATATCTTTTCTGTTCTAAAACAATCAAAATCCGTGTTGTAAATTTTAATCTATTTGAAGAATTCTATTCCGTATTTTTTGAACCGAAAATTAATCTCTAATCTCTAATATTCTCTACATATCATTCGTTCTCAGATTAAACAATTCAGTAGCAGCTAAATTTGCCTTTTATTAAAAAATTTATTTGTTTTTAAGCTAACACGGAATCATTATGTTTAGTTTTCTTCATTTTGTAAATAAATTTTGAATTGCATTTACAAAATTGACCAATTATTCTTTTTCTCTCTTCATCTATTGGAAATAATTCCAAGTTCATTGTATTCATCAACAATGATTTCAGCTCGAATGTTGAAAATACAGCAAAAAGTAAAGTTGAAAAAAATCTATTTTCTATTACAGGTACCGCTCTTGTCAAAGATTGATTATCAACCGGGCCACGAGTTGCGCGCGCTCATTGAAAGATGGCGCTAGGATGCCGATTCGTGAGCAAGAAATTTCGGACACATGCACACGCACACGCACTGGGTCTGGCAGGCGGCGTGTCTGATAGTGTATGCCGCTTAGCACTGACTGCTGACAATTTTGTATTCCAGTGTGTGGTGTTTGTCTCTTGTCGTTGCTGATTGTGAGTGCATATGCCCCAGTTTCTTTTTTTTCGCGTTCAGTTTTTGCGACAACGATACTATCAGTAGACGCCGTGTCATTATTTCGTCTGCTCTGGGCGTCTACGAAAAGCGCGAGGTCGCAAGGCTTGTATTCGTGCTTGTCTATTTTCCGAGTAAAACCGGCGTTGACGTTTGCCTAACCGGCTTTCTCGTTTCAGCTGTGACGTCTTGCAGGTTAGGTGGGTTTGGTTTTTTATGACTTTGCGGGCCGACAGCCTTTTCCCGTGTTTTCGCGAGTGACCGCCATATTTCTCCACCGTCACATGCAACCTGTTGTTTTCAAAGTGTGGAGGTGGTGTCTCTGTCGCTGCAATTATTGTTATCACTCGTGTAATTATCATCGCGGTTGCTGATCTCGGCACAAACGCCATTCGTCATCAGTGGAGGGGAACTGGAAACACGAGGGCCTTTTGCCAGGATGAACGGGTAAGTTTTCTCATTTAACTACCCTTTTTCTGTGCCAAGAAAAGAATTATCGACGGCGAGACAGAGAGAGACTTTCAAGTGCGCCAGCGGAAAGCCTGTCACTGAAACCAGACGATAGCAGATGATAAAAAGGTTGAGGTGACAGGGGCTCGTGTCTGAAGCAAAATAAACATTTCCTACCTTCTAGTTGTCAATACTTAGTTGTCCCCTCTTCTCTGATTGGTCAGCTTACCATAGACCACGTGCTTTGCCTCGCCGGTTCCTTTCTACTCATCTCCTGCAGGTTGGTGCCGTTTATTTCTTTTTATGTCAGTATAGTTTGATGACAGCTACTGATAAGACTTTATATTTATGAAGTAGTTTTCTATATCATTGATTTCAACTCTAGAGCTTTTACAGATGAGGTATCAACCGAGGCATCAACATAACCTCGAAATAAAACAAGAATAAGGATAAAGGAGTGGGAGGGTTGGTTTGGATGAAATTTTTGTTGGTTAGAAAAATACTTTTCTCTGATACGCCCTTTTATGTATTTTGTGACATAAGCTGCTTTACTTAGAAATTATGTTTCTGAAAAACTTTTTTGAACATTTTAAACAGAGGCATTAGAACTTATATTTGGTTTTAGACCTGAAATGTTCCACAGAAAACCATCAATATGAATTTTGTTGCATCTGATTTTTAACAGTAAAAATTATCTTTCTGCCTTCACTTATATCGGGTCTCACTTCTATTACATCTCTGTAAAAGCAACAGTGAATTTGGTGTACTTTTGAGGATCGGTCTTTATCAGTATCGATTTTTTAATTACCTCTATATAGATTTACTTGATTTTCACACTGAATGAAGGCGTCAATGGCGGATATGTCTGCAAAGTAATTCGAAACTAAGGGAAAGTTTATTTGAGCACAAATATATGATAGACAAACACAATAAATGCACTAAGAGCAAAAACTGATTATCATTCCTACTTTATCATATAAAGGAGTGCATTTTCAGAGCGATGAAAAAAATTATTCACCACGAGTGATCACATAATTTTCTAGAAGAGGTTAACGCGAAGCACCTTAAGGAGCTAAGCATTTACAACTGTGAAGAGAAAGTAAAAAAAAAACAATGTTTACGATACAAATGTGGAGTCGCAACTGAACGAGGTTATTCAAAAATTATACGACAGAAAATATTTTCGATTTACAAAATGTCAGAAAACCCATTGGAGAGGCAAATACGATAAGATAAAAAAGCTCTTTGGTCAACATGATGTAAAGGAATACATTCATCAAATTATAAATACTATACAATCTTTAAACTCATATAGAGAAGAAAATTTCTTCCGGTATAAGAGACGGAACATTTTTTCGTTAAAAAACTACAATAGTACATCCAATTAGCGTTGAACAGGCATAAACCAATACAAGGAATTCAGCAATAAACTAAAAAATATTAGTTATCAATCGATAGGAGTTTAAATTTGTGATAATACTACATTATTCTTATCTGAAAAGCACCATTAATCAAGGAAAAATACGAATATACAAGAAAATTACAAAGACAAAACATTTAAAATCAAAGAACAAGATTCGTGATGCTAGGTGAAGAATTGCAGATGTTCATTATTTTGTTACAAACTTATTGACAATTTTACACGGAGAACAATGGAAGAGAAAAATTGGGTATTTAGTGCTGGTAGTCGAGGTATTCATTACTGAACTGGAGTTGTAAAAAAATTCGAGATTGAAATTAGGTTATTGATTCAAGTGGAAATGCGGTATTAACTTCCTTAGGCAACTAAATTACAGCCTGTCGACGATCTGACTCCTCTAACGAACTGTACGGAATCCAGTCAAGAATAGGAATCGTTCCTATTTTCACAACAGTAAAGAATGATCGCCCAAAAAGAATTTATAAGGACACAGATCGGCGGCTGTTGACGGGTCGATCACTTCTCATTTTATAAACTTACATTTATTGATATATTATATATACATATATTCAATAAGTTTTAAATATTAAATAATGAATATTTAATTGCTGAAATAGAAACAGTCGAGTTAGATAAAAAAAACGTAGTTGCCGAGAATTGAACCCGGCTTTCAAACGCAGCAATCAGCTTCTCTTTGCAATCTGGTATTTTGGATGCTAAATTAAGAGGCACTAACTTTAGTATTTCATTTGTGCAAAGGTTGTCGCACTTAAATTGTAGGTGGTAACGTAGGAAGTGTATACAATAACTTTAAATTATTAAAAGATAAGGTTTTATGCATCTATTCCTGAAATTTTGTAATCATTAAACAATTCGTGTACTGAATATCGAACTCTTCAATCTCATTTTTCTCCGTGTATGTAAGGATAAATGGCACTTGGACTAGAAGGGTCCAAGAAAAAGCTGAATTATTTGTGAATAACCATTACAATTTGTTCCAACCACACTACAGAGAATTTTCAGAAAAAAAAGGAACTAACATCAAACGTATTGAAAAGGACAATCAGTAAATCACATTTTTTGGAAATCTGACTAAATATCATTTTGCATAAATCTTTCCTGTATTAGTCACTTTCTTTTACACTAGTCTTTTGAACATAATACCATATCTGAATGAAAATGAGTAAAGAGATACAAGTAAATATCATCATACATTATTAAAGACAAATAAAGTTATGCGTGAATCAAAACTTAGCTCTCAAGGGACAGAATCCCACGACAAATGGGGCACCTTGCTCCTTTCACGTTTCTTCGAAAGAGAAACATCTGGCATCATGGGCTCCAGGAATAGTATCGCTAATTTCTATTTTAGAATGTTTCTCGGCCTGAACTCAAACAAACAAAATGCATTCATAGTGTTAGAATATGATTGATTATTATCGTCATATAACTGGTGTATCCTAGTAGTCTGAATATAAATATTTTACAGAACGCATTTACATCACAATGTGTAAAAGAAGTCAGGGTGTTCTTCAATACTTACCTTCTAAAGAACAATTAGTCTTAATGCAGTGCTCTAAAAAATCGTAGAAATCTACTAATCACAGAACTATCGTACCATAATTTTGTGATAGAACTGGATTCCAGTTTAAAAAAATCGGGTTTGAATAACAACATGGAATAATATGGTTCGCACAATAGTAAAAAAATCAGATGAAGTCTAGAAGAAAATATATTAGGTGTACAAATAAGGTCTACCCGTTTTAAGCAACTTTTGATTTATTTTTAAAAATCTAACAAAATTCAAGTATTAATTAATATAGTGGCCCTTAGCTTCTACTACTCTTCGCCAACGCTCAGGCAATTGATGGATTCTATGGCGGAAGAAAGCTTGATCTTTTGACACTATAAAGTCATCCACCATTTTCCGCACTTTATCTTCAATTCGAATTTGGTATTCAGCTAAGGTGTTTTGTAACGAGCGAAAAAGGTGATAATCGGACGGGGCAATGTTTGTAGAGTAAGCCGAATGCGGCAGAATTACCCATTGCATTCTTCTATGGTTTGGCGGACCACGGAACTTCTATGTGGCCGAGTGTTGTGCTGTAATATTACTGATCTTCGTCCATACCCAAATATGCTCGAGAATATGATCTCTTTTCTTAGAGTTTTTTTTGTTGCCAAACGGTTGAATTGAGTAACACTAGCGAAAAAAAGCCAAGAAAAAAGATCGTATTCTGGGTATGGACGAAGATTGGTAATATTACAGCACGACAACGCTCGGCCACATAGACGTTCCGTGGTCCGGCAAACCATACAAGAATTGCAATGGGAAATTTCTGCCGCATCCGGCTTACTCTCCAGACATTGCCCCGTCCGAGCGTTGGCGAAGAGTAGTAGAAGCCAATGGCCACTATATTAATTAATACTTGTGTTTTCTTAGATTTTTATAAATAAGTAAAAAGTTGCTTAAAACGGGTAGAACTTATTTGTACACCTAATATATTCACTGTTAAAAATGCTCGCAATTTTAATATACATTGGTGTATTAAGTCTAAAATCTCATGTATATAAAATCGCTTCGAAAATCGCCATATTAATACAGTACAACGTAAACTACATCAACTACGTAGTACCAGGTATGATC
Organism: Andricus kollari; assembly: GCA_932074435.1. NCBI lineage: Eukaryota > Metazoa > Arthropoda > Insecta > Hymenoptera > Cynipidae > Andricus > Andricus kollari. The sequence goes on along the minus strand of CAKNWW010295690.1, from coordinate 9,927 downwards.
CAAAATGATCCAACACATGTCAAATAATTGTTAAGAGTAGAGTCTATCAGGTTTTGACACCCATAAGTGCAAGTTTATTGCAAGAGGGTTCTTTTTGAAACAAAAGAAAACCCTTTTAACCTTTAATGTATACATACTCCTATAGGAGAAGATTCTACTTCTGCCAAGAAAATGTTTGTTCTTTTAGAAGAAAATTCTTTGAGTGGGTTATAAATATTACATGAAGTTACAAAAACTTTTAAAATAAATTCCACGTAATTCTAACTAAAGGTAAATTCTAGAAAGAGATTTCTCTAGACTAAAATTGGCCCTACACTGCTGTCCGCTTCAGATGAACTGCACCGATTTGAATAAACGATTATAATAACGTTCACACGATATCGTTCATGACTTTTTTTCTTGACTTCCGAACGATGGAAAATTGCTGCAAATTAAAAAAAGGGAATGCAATGGTATTTCCCATGTGAATAGAAGCGCGTAACAAAATCGACGTGACTCAATTGACACGAATCGAAGCGCAATGCATCCATTGCAGTACTCGTAATCGGTGCCCGCTAGAAGTCAAGAAGAGGGGGTGGGGGGCAGTCGCGAGGCTGTCGATGTTGCTGTTGCAGGTGCATCGGAAAAGTTCAATGGGCGCACGTGCAGGGATGCATCGGTAATGCATACATTGCGGATTACGGGGCCAATTTGACCGACGAGATAGAGAGATGAGTGAGATGAACCATCGAGATGAAATGAGAGAGATAGAAAGTTGGGGTGCAAATGAAACAGTCGCCAGTGCGAGAAGAGCAACAGAAGGCAAAAGAGGGAGAGAGAGAGAGAGAGAGAGAGAGAGAGAGAGAGGCGTGGATTTACTGACAGAGAAATAGATATACGGTGTTGGGGGAGATCGAGCATCAGGGGGAGGTACTGCAGAGCCCGTCCATTCTGCCCCCGTAGCAGCAATTACCAGGCATTCAACCACGGATGGAATACTCGTCTCTCTGCTCGCCGGCTGAAACGTTCCAAAATCATAATCATGACCCGCGGGATTCATGCCCGATTATCCCCGCGGACCATTTTCAAAATGCATTCATGTATGCGCGTTGACAGGTCTTTAGCATCGAGAATGATCGTTGCGCGATTTACGGGTCGATCGGTTAATTTCGTTGCCAGTGCAAAGCTTCGTTCCTCAGGGGTTCATCATCTAAACTTGGAATCAAACTTTGCAATTCTGGAATTACGCTAAAATTGAGCAGAAATGGAAATTAAGTTTAACTTGAGAAAATGTTATCTGCAGAAAATGTTTCAGTTGCTTTCTGTCAAACGTTATGCAGCGAAATATTTACATCATGCATTTATCAACTAGAAAACGTAAAACTAAGTATCAGGTAATGAATTACTCCCAAAATCGTAATATAAATTCAATCATTTAAATGCAGAAGACACGCTTTAAATTTAAGGGAAATAATTAACGGTTTATAACTCCATTTCTTACGGTGCTAACGACCGGGATTGAAGAATGGTCCCGCGTGTCAAAATGTACGTTATACGTAAGTATACAACATACACGAAAAAGAACAAGTGGCGCCGCCAAGGAGATTAATACGTTCGACACGACACATTCGCCAATTTCTCTCCCCTCTTGAAAGCTCCTGGACCCAGCTTCACGTGTGATTTAACGACGCTGTCTTGACGATAATAGATCGTGGCACTTTGCCATGGCGAATGACTATGCAGCGAAACAACCTCGTCCAGTACTCGAACATAGAAATCGACCTGGTTGGTTCATTCGTTGGACCGTTGCACCGTTTCACTGACAAGCTCTGTCTCTTTCAACGTCGTTAAAGATTTCTCAAATCTCTTAAATGCCATCCGAAGTAGTCACGACCACAACTGGCTGGAAATCAATTAAATTTGAGATTAAATTTCAAGATTGCATATTAAGGGAATGTGCTAGTCTGTCACTTGACTAATTCTTTTGAAGACAGACGTAAATGCAAAGAAAGATGAACGTCTTTTGGTATGGAAGATTCTTTCGAGGCATCAGTTTGTGAGTAAGTTGTTTTAAAAGATTTGGTCATGTGACAGTCTGGTAGATGTCTCTAATTATAATTGAACAAGTGAAGACATGAGAATGACAATTTGATAAAGACCATTTGAAGGTGGCAACTTGAATACGTTATTTCAAATGTAACAAAGTGCCAACCTCACATGGTCCTTATCCAGTTGCCATTCTAATGTCTTCAAGTCATCTCTTATAGATTCCAGTTAAAGTCAGAATAGATAAAAAATATTATGAGAAACATAATATCCAACTAGACCTTATGTAGCAAATGATATAAAATGGAGTATCATAGCGACGTGTTCAAATGACAACGTTCCATCTGGGAGAAGCCAAATGAAAAGGTGCTACATAGTTGAGGGCGCTGATGTCCCCAATACAATTTATATGGGATTTTGAAAGTTGGAGAGTTCGCCATGCGAGATAGCTTCTTTTCATATTGGCTCCATGAGTTAATACATTTTAATTTAGTCTCTCTGAGATGGAACCTTGTCATTTGGACACGTCGATAGAAAAACATTTTTCCAAACATTAATATTTCCGGCTCATTACAGACAAATATATAACAATGAAAAAAGAGGGATAAAAAGAAAATAGAAAAGGAACTGGTTAAAAAATATTGTTAAAAAACAAAGCCATTCTGTTCAATGTCAATATAAATATTTTGTGATAAATTACGCTTACAGTATCCTTTAAATTTCCCCTGTTGATGAGGTCTGAATTGGCCTTTAAACATATTTTCCTCGTAGTATAAAAATGTCAGAGAAGGAATGAGGAGGATAGTGAGAGGTTTTTTTTTTGTTTACCCTCTTCACTATTTTTTACTTTTTCGGAATGATACTATGATAATGATACTATGATACTCCACTTTATGTTATTTGTTACACAAGAAGGTTTAGTTGGAAATTATGTTTCTTATAATCTTTAAAAACAGCTATTTTGGCCATTTTTTAAAGGCATTTGTTAAATTTCTCATTTTATTAATTGTGACCATAGCAGGTGTCACAGAACCTGTGGCGAAAGTAAAGAAGAAAATAAGCTATTTTTTACAAAGATAGGATGCTGCTTTCAAATTTCGAGGTTTGTCCGGAAAGTATCCGACCTTGTGCTCTAAGTTTATACCTATTCGGAAAGTGTATAGTGATGTGTCTATAAGTGATATTCAAATTAAACAGTGTTGTAGGCGATTTAAAAGTGGTCGGCCAATGATGCCAATATTGGCCACCTGTGCTACTGCGCTTGCGTTCGGGCCGCGCACTGGTTGGCCGCAATTAGCGCGCAATTCAAAATTGGAATTAAAAATAATTATTGTAATTTAAATGAAAATGATTGAAATATGCACAAGAATGTATATAAATTGTACAACTTCCGATTTTAGACTAGAAAAAAATTAATTTCACATATATTTATTAAATAACAGCTTATTTTCTTTGACTTCCGAAAAATGGCTTCCGAAAATAAACTGTTATTTAATAAATATATGTGAAATAAATTTTTTTCTAGTCTAAAATCGGAAGTTGTACAATTTATATACATTCTTGTGCATTTTTCAATAATTATTTATTTAAATTACAATAATTGTGTTTAATTCCAATTTTGAATTGCGCGCCAATTGCGGTCAACCAGTGCGCGGCCCGAACGCAAGCGCAGTAGCACAGGTGGCCAACATTGGCATCATTGTGGTCGGGCAAAACACCTCAAAATGTGAAATGAGAGCGAGTGCGTTCATTATTGGAAATAGTCGTTTAACAGTGAGAGAGATGGAGGATGACCTCGGGATTCAAAAAACTATTGCTTCGGAAATTATAAGTCAAGAAATGACCTGGTTTGTGGAAAAGTGACGACTGGTTCCTTTACCACGACAATGTACCAGCTCATTCATCACAGTTTATTCAGCAATTTCTGGTGAAACGCGGCCTTACACAACTTCAGCAGCCCCTATACAGTCCTGACCTTGCTCCCGGTGATTTCTGGCTGTTTCCTAAATTGAAGTGTCCCCTAAAAGGAAAACGCTTTTAAAACGTAGATGATATAAAACTGATTGCAATATGAAGCAGCTGTTAGCTATTATGAAAGGTTACTCTAAGGAGTGATTTAAAAAGTGGGAGTATCGCTGAAAGAAGGTTGTGGCTTTCAAAGGGGAGTACTTTGAAGGGGATATCATCGCCATTGACCAGAATTAACTCTTACTCTTGGTACACTGCAAGCTTGGATACTTTCTGGACAGATCTCAAATAGTAGGGAATGGAAGAAAATAATTAAGGAAAAATAAGCATGTAAATACGGGTACCGGATTAAAGCGTTTCATTTTTGCACGAATGGACTAACAATTACTCTTAAAGAAGAATTCTCGATATGACTTTATCATCCAGTACAAGCGTTTATTTTATTAAACAAATTTAATTTAAAAAAAAAACAGGTTCTAGCTTTTTCACAATAACTAATATTCATTTTTTCATTATATCTAGTATTATTAACTATTAAATGGTGTTTTATATTGATGTTTTACCAGAATATTCCAATTGCTTGTTTTGTAAATACTTTAATGAACAACTTTACGTTTTTGCTGTGTTTATAAACAGATAAATCCATTTTTTGCAACGAATTCTAGTAAAGATTCGTCAGAAAAAACATAATTTCGTGTTCCTACAATTTCGAGAACAATGGATGGTTCGTGTTCGTGATAAATAGTTTTCATTATTGACAAAAAATTCTAAATTTAGCACGGACACCAACCATTGGAAATTCTCGAATGTCGGTAAATGTGGATAAAAGGAGTCTATATTTGAAATTCAGCATTCTCTCTCTGAAGTTGTACACTGCACTTCTGAAGTTCTCGCTTCCTCTTACTAATTTGTAAAACCTATTGTTTGATTTGAAAAATACTCATCTGAATATTAGTTAACAATGTACAAAATTTGTTGACAGTATTTTAGTTCCTCACTCCCTGAAATTCCAAATACATCTAGTTTTCGCTCCCTTTAAGAACTGTGAAAACTTCTCCGTATAGAATTAATTTTCTATAATTGGCATTTTCGTCTGAAAATGCATTACAACTAATTGAAATTGTAAATACAATTCACGAAGCTTGTAGAATCGTATTTATTTTGATCTTTTATGCGTCTAACAAAGAGGGAGCTTTATACTCTAATGGCATGAAAGCTTCCTACTATGCCAATTAATTCAGAATTCTACGCAGAATACACTTGCAGATTATGTGTATCCCCAACCCGCATGCTAGCCAAAGCCCGTATTCTGTACATTATGGGTGCATTCAACTAATTACTTTCCTCGATATGACTTCGAGTATAGCCTGACGCGATCGAACACAAAGGAAGATTTAATCGGCATGGCCTCATTATTCAATTTGAAGCTGATTGATTTCTACTTTAATATTTAAGCTTCAAAATGCCATTGCAATTAATCTGTTCTACGATATGCAGAATACAATAAATTGTAAATACCGTAAAATGGGGCTAAGCGGCTCCTTTTTTTCACTTTATGTGAATAATGTGCAAGAAGGAATTTAAATCTGGTATTGATGTATGTATATCATTAAGCTATTTCCCTTTCGGCGAGCCTCTAGGGGTAAGCGTAACACTACCCGATTTGGTTGTTTAGGTGGATAGTTTCTTGTAGTAAATAACTACAAGTGTGGGCTCACCACACCCACGACCGCCAACAGCAACGCAGTAGTATCAGACGGTCACCCATCCAAGTACTAACCGCGCCCAACACTGCTTAACTTCAGTGATCTAACGGGAACTGGTGCTTCCAGCGTGGTATGGCCGTTGGCCATACTTTGTAATTTCAAATGGGAACCCCAATTTTTTATCACAGATTCAGGTTCTCCTGCATGAAATACATAAGTTTTATTCGAAAATTTTTTTTCGATTCGCGAAAAAAAAACCACCCCCATGTTTCCTGGGGGTGGGGTGGGGTAATTTTTGTTCAAAGTCGCTTTCCCCCCTCGAAAATAAAAAGTTTTCATTGCCGATATTTTTTTCATAGGATGCGTATGATTTTAAGAAATTTCGATGTCTCAAGTTAAAAAAAACACCCTGTATAATCTTTATCTGGCCCTCTTTCATACTATAAAGTACAAACCTATATTTAATTCATAAAAAACTATCAATCATCCCTTGAAGTTTGAGCGAGTTTAACCCACAATGCTGGTCAAAGTCGCTCCCCTAATAGCACGGATCGTTCCAGGAACGTTCCACTGGAACGTTCCAAACATAAATTACCGTTATTGTTATTATTATCAATAAATATCAAGTAAACCGTAAGTGATAGGTCAAAATGACGTCAGTTTATGATATGGATATCATATTATAGATAATATATGCGGTACTCAAAACTCAAAAATGACATCCATTTTCACCTATCTCTTACGGTTTACGAGATAATTGTTGTTAAAAATAACAATAATGAAAGTTTCCCCTCAGGTCCCAATGGAACGTTCCTGGAACGTTCCCAAGCGGCGGACATTTTACACCTCCCGGGAACGTTCCTGGAACGTTCCGAAGGTGCCCGCGGAACGTTCCAGAAACGTTCCTGGAAAGTTCCGTGCTATTAGGGTCACCTATAAAAAAGTGAAAAAAGTGATTAGGAGGGAATTTTGACACAGAAAAAACTAAAGTGAAATTTTGTTGCATGTAAAATTTTCCGCTGATAAATTTTACATGCTATTTGGCGAAAGATTATCCTACGATAGAATAAAAGCTGTCGTCTGCTACGCCCTTAGCAGCACTGGGAAAACGACGAAGTATGAGTGGATTCGAGCTATAAATCAGGACACCAGATTTGAAACAACTATTCGCTTACTTCATTATTAATTTGAAAATAATAAGACTTAGAAAATACAATAGTTAAAATGTGTTGCAGGTACATTTTGGAACGGTTAAAAATTGAATGTATTTTGGTGAAAGTTTAAGCGAGGTTAGGAGAATAATTCTGACAGCCGGGAATTCCATTTCTGCTCCAATTTAATTAAGTTAAAAGACGGTAGATAGCGCTGGCGTCGTAATTCTTGTTACTTTTCGAATAAAAGTGGAGCAATAATGAGGCGAAAGATTATCCAGGCAAGGTTAAAAATGGAAAATTATCTTCGATTCGTGTAAAGTTTAACCAGCAAGGTTAGTTTTTGTTGCAGCAAATCTTTCACCTGGAATCGATGTAAATTTTATCTTTAGTTTTTTCTGTGTACCTACTGCCAAGATCCTTCGCGGAATGTTCGTGAAAAATTTTCGCATTATATAAAACTAATTATCATAATGCAAATTTTGTTTACGAACATTCCCGGAACCTTCCTTGGGCACCTTCCTTGATACCTGGACATTTATCTACTTTCGGGAACTTTCCGTGGAACATTTTTTTGGAACATTTTTCACGAACATTCCGGGAAACTTCCTTGGGAATCTTCCTGGATATGCGGACATTTACCTACTTCCGGGAACCTTCCTGGGACATTTTTCAGAATTCTTTGAACCTTATGCACATCATATTTCACCAAACCCTTACCTCTTAAATTGTCTTGCGTAATAATTGAAAGAAAAATTTATAACGGTCAGGGAAAATTAAGATATGATCAAGGAAAGTCAGGTAGAGTTGGGGAATTTCGAAGTTAAGATTTCTTTAAATAAATGCATTTTTCCTTTTTAATAATGGTAATCACACAGAAATGGTTAAGTCTTCATAACCCTCGGTTGCGGGATTTTAAGTCTCGATATTGGCTATTTTACGAACATAGTTCAGGCATTGCCGCAAATTTTATTAACGGCCTCTGCGGCTGAACAAACCCCGGTGTTTAATGGCGCCGGGAAACACTAATTAAAACTGACACGATACATCGAGGATGCATTGCAGCACGTATAAGCAAAAGCGATTCTTCGAACTCCCTCTACAGTCGTAAACCTCTAGGTGTACTGAACGTCCTTGCCTTCCTCACAATTTTTTTTATAAACATAGTTTTTTCTTTCATTTTCTACATTTTTTTTCAGTCTGAGGAATCCAATAGCATCCGCTTTCGTCGAATAAGGAAAAATTTATTTCATAAAAGACAAACAATGACATCAGGGATTGGATCGGAAATCCCCCCGAGCATTTTATTCAACCGTGATCAGAATTCTATATAAAATCAGCCAGGATGAATGTATTTTGTCAATTTTTAAATAAGATATTTTAAAAATAGTGCAAGTTTAAATGCTTTTTGCAATTTACATATAATCCAATATAAGAAACATTTCACAGCGTATGAAGCAATAAAAAAGTGGAAAAAATGAATTAATTAAAATTGAATATATATTTTAAATTCATTTGATAGAAACCTGATAACTACTCATTTAATATATTTCACAAAAAATATTTCTTTCAGCAGAGAAAATATTACAATTTTTACAACATTTTTGTTTCAACTTTAAACATGTTGCACCATGCAAGCAAAACATTGAAATTTGCACTACTTTTTGCAATATTTTCTTAAAAAATTGACAAAATGACGTCATCCTGGCTCATTTTATCAAGAATATCAACAGCTTTCAATCTATTTAAGAGAAAAAAAATTAACTCATGTGGATGATTGCCAAAAAGTTGACCACTTTAAGTCCCTGTCATTTCAGAATTTTTCTTTGAATATTTTCTTAAATTATCTTAGTAAGGTACTTATGTATATCAAAGCTCAATTTAGTAAAGTTTCCAAATATTAGGTGACTCCATCTAAAAGTTAGCAATAAAAAAGTACGCGAAATGTCTTCACATGCACCTGTCCCAGAACAAAAATAAATAATAGGCAAATAGTGTGTGTACGTTTAACATTGGCGTAACGCTCGAGGTGACCCCCCGCCCCTAAAGGCATTACGCATATATGTTAACGGCCCCTTGTCACGCTGCATTGCTATTATAGGTTAAAACTTGAAAATAATAATTGGAACTATTCACAGCGTGCGATAAAATTATAGTATAGTATAGTATAGTTAAAAATCGATTTATCAACATTGATTTCAAATAACTGTTAATAGTGTTAACTATTTTTGCATAATATGTTTGTATAAAATATCAGCTAGGGTTCGTCCATATATTACGTAATGCTTTTAGGGGGGAGGGAGGGTTCAAGAGAAGCTGCTGCGGTCCTCTCATGATGGCGGGGTGTGGGGGGAAGGTTCGAGAAATGTTGCGTACTTGGAGCCTCGCGCTAAGTTTGAGCGCGCGGGTACGCTCACGCTCTTCGCGCTCGTTTCCGTACGTTTAATGCGTAAATTTCAAATACATTTTTTCAAATATTATAAATATTGTAACTTAAATTGAAAACTGTGATTTAGACCCCTGAGGAACTACAATCATCAATCGGAACTAAAATTGTTTTTTCATTTTTTTTTAAAGAAGGTTCTCAAAGCACCTGAGGCTTTGATGATTACATTCTCATTGCTACACTCGCTCTTCGCGCTCGATAATTATGTTATAGACAGCCCGAGTCGAAATTTAGGCCCTACTTTAAAGCTATAACTCCTATCTTAGTAGGCGCTAAAGCAGCAAAGTAGGTTCAAAATAAGCAGCGATTTCAATTCAATTTAGACCCTACTTTGACGCTAAAAATGTCCGAAATCGGCCGTTTTTCCACGTTTAGCGTCAAAGTAGGGCCTAATTTGAACCTACTTTGGTGCTTTAGGCCCTACCCTATATTGGCGCTGCAGACCCTACATTGCTGCTCCAGCCCCTACACTGGCAACAATAATAATAATGATAATAATAACAATGCATTAGTATTTGGACGAGAAATGTAAAATGACGTATAAAAAATATATTTTCTGTATTTTATTATGTTAATACAATATTCCAGGCTTCTTTATATATATATATATATATATATATATATATATATA
>CAKNWW010295676.1:0-10888 GCA_932074435.1 Andricus kollari | reverse complement strand
AAATAGCGTGACGTAGTTTTTGAACGGCCTTTGAATATGTATATTATATATGTATACATTATATATATGTATGTGTGTGTGTGTTTGTAACGCAGTTCTCTAAATTAACCATGACTGGTTTTTCTGTCGAAACAACACAGGACCCTTTTTAAACGATTTTCGGGTATCCGTCTATCTGTGCACTAAGCGCCCCAAATGTCCTTCAATATAGAAACGCCTACAATTTATCAAATCGTTTCGCGCGATATAATCGTCGAGAGTAGGTAATGTGCACCAGGGCCAATTATATATTGCAGTGAATGAGTGATGAGCCTGACAAAAAGTTTTACCAACAAAAGGAACTCTTTTTGAGGGTTCCTTTTTAGTTCTTTGATATCTAATTGATAGCTATTGACAGGTGTCGACGTTTTCAACTACGCATGTGCCGAAAAGCACGGGCCTATTTGAAAACAATAAATACTATGAACAATCACACAGACAAATATTAACAAACATTTTTTATTTTTTTAAACAAATTAAATTGAAGGATAGAAATACCAAAGTTCTTTAAAAAAATACCACCGGAATATTACAAGTGCATATTATATAATTTTAAATAGTCCCGCGCTTTTTGGTACATGCGCTGTTAAAAATTATAGATCTTCAACATAACTGTAAAAACTGTCACATTTCATGTGCACTATCTTTCTTTCAAGAATGACTAATGTCTATAATTTTATTTTCTTTATTAAATTTTTCCGAGTGCAATATAAGCAGTGTTGGGCGCGGTTAGTATTTGGATGGGTGACCGTCTGATACTACTGCGTTGCTGTTGGCGGTCGTGGGTGTGGTGAGCTCACACTTGTAGTTATTTTACTACAAGAAACTATCCACCTAAAAAACACTACCCGAATCGGGTAGTGTCACGCTTACCCCTAGAGGCTCGCCGAAAGGGAAATAGCTTAATGATATACATTAACTTGAAAAATCTTCGAAGTGAGTCACGGTAGAAGTGACAAAAGGCTCTATATTAGAACGGTTTGAATTCATACTTTGGGTTCCTTTGGAATCCAGCAGACTGTGTGGTAATAATCATGGAATAGGCGGACTTTGAAGTACATCTATTTTGCGAATCGACACAATTGACACACATGCGCATTTTAGATATAAGTAAATTTTCACACCAACCAAATAAAAATATTCTTTAAAAAATGTTCTATTTGTATACAAATTTGGCTGAAAACCACCATACGGGATTGAAAATCTGATGAAAATATGTGAAAGAAGTGCTTAATATTTCTCGGACGTTTGCTGCAAAAAATAGGGTATGATACAAGTGCGCACAGGCGATTGCTCGAGTGATTGCAGCATTTTTTTATTATTATACCATTAAGCCGTTTCCTTTTCGTGGTAGGCGTGAATTGCTCGGTTGGTAAGTAGTAGTGTGTGGATGGGTATATAGGTATAGGGTACATAGGTATATAGGTATAATATATTTTAGATTGATCTAGAATTCTCATGTTATTTATTTAAATGACCCGTTCATTCCGCAACACTGCTCCGAACCAGGTTGCTGAGCAATGCCTTCAGTAAATGATACTTTCTGTCAAATTCACAGAATTTTTACTAGATTTTACATTTTTAGATATTATATTGACAGAAAATTTCAGTAAATGTTACAGAAAATATCTATAAATGTATAAAATTACTGAAAATTCTGTAAGCTTTGCAGAACATTCCGTAATCTTTACAAGAAAGCTATGCTCTACCTATTTTAACTGAGGATCCTATGAGTTTAGCATATTTGTTTGCTGCTCGTGTGTGCAAGAGTATTTCACTAAGATTTCAAAATTGTTTACATATCTTTTAGGAAATTATTGAGGAACAAAATCACACTACAGGAAAGCTTAGTCAATATTTGAATAATTTTTGTTTGAAGACAATTAATAAAGTACATAATTGCACTGATTTAAATGTTTTGAAGAAACAATTTAAAAGTACCTTTTATACAGCTCACTTTAAAGAATGGTTTATCGTCTTTGGTGGAAAAGTTCGCGGCAAATCACTTTTATTCCGTATACAGGTGTGGTCGTAAAATATCACACGTACATTCCGAACCTAAATACTTTTAACAGGGAAAAAGAGGGAAATCTTTTCAATAGATATTTTTTTTTTTTTATTGAACCGCGATTCGTTGACACTTTTGGATTCCGGAGATTGTAAAAGGTTGGTAAGTTTTATTCTTTGCAAACGCAAAGCCTAACCAAACTGAACTGACATGAAACGTATATTCGACCATGTTCGGTAATTTTCATTTTTGAGTACATTCAGTAATACCAACTAAGCTAAACAAGTATAAGAGTATCGTTCACCTGGAATATTACAGTATTTTTCTTGTATGGGATGCTGATTCTGTGTACCGCTTGAACTATAAAGTATGTATCTGATGAAGATATTAAACCCTCACGTCATTTTATCCGATTAGTATGAAAACCAACCAAATAAATTTCTCCCTTTACATGCGTCTCTCATTAGATTGAATAGTAGCTGAAACCCAAGAGTAAGATGTTCTTGAAAGGTGGAAGTAAGCTCTTGAGTTGTCGTAATCAAAGCGGGTGAAGAACCGACGTTAGCGTTACGTGAAGTTATAAACTCTGTTCGAAAGGGCTAGTTAGCAGATTCGTCGAGTCAGGGCGTCATTAACGGGTTCAGCAGTAAATCCTCATTAATCATCTCAATCCATTGTGAGTCGCGCGGCACCCGCACGTCGACTTTCTCGCTGGTCGCCAGTTCCTGGCTACAACTCTACAAGCTACGAGGCCTGAAGGCCTTTGATTCGCTTTAATGATTAGCGAGACGAACTCGAGACCCTGAATCGGCAGCAAATGAATTTTAATGATGACTGGGTGATCGGGCGATCGCCGCTCGAGGTGATTGATACGTTAACGCATACGTGATCTGCTCTCTGTGTATATTGATTTGACGCGCACCGACATACATATTATAACGTACGTCCTGGTGTAAAACTTAAGCTAACTTTCCTTAACGCCAAACTCGATAACAGATAAGGGAATTGAGATTGATTGTCTTTCACAGGCGAGGCATCAATTATTACCATGACATTAGTTTCTTTGCAAATTTACTGATTCTCTATGCTATGCACACACGGAGAAAAATGGATTTTCAAACGTAGATATTAAAAAAGCAGATAGTACCTCCTATGACATACAAATATTAATGCGTATCTTGCTGAGATGTTAGCTTCAAACAAAATTATTTATTTGGTTTTACTGTGTTGTTCAACTAAAACATACTGTCGACATATTTCAGCCACTTGATGAAGCTTATACCCAACATTGTTTTATACACAATTATTTGTGGGCGTCCGCATGAAAAGGGCCCTTATGGCCGGCATCGAGTTACGTATGGGGTCATATAGCCGGATGAATTTGCTGCACTTTAGGACCAAAATGATTCCTCTATGCTGAAAAACGAGTCACTGCGGCATTTTTTAAGTTGGTGCGTCGAAAAACTATTTTTTGAAAAAAACGCATCTAAACTTGGCATGTGCCATAAGCACACATGTTATAAGGGCCCTTTTTATGCGGACACCCACATTTAGTGATCTCTCTCTCCCTCTCCCTCTCCCGAGAAGCTTTAAAAAGTAATTTAAAAAACCTATAAGAAAAAAAGCTGTTCATAAAATCGGATTTTGCCATCAAATTTTCATGAATAGCATCACTTCAATTATAGAATATCAAATTCCCAATCAATTTAATCGAAAGCAGTTTCCCGTGAATATTTTTTCGGCGTCTCTTTTTTTAATATACTCAAAAAATTTACTATAATTGTTCAGTTACATGAGCTATAAAAGTGAAAATTACTTCAGCTGATGAGTCAGGCAAAAATGGACAAATTTCTACGAATTCATTGATGTGCTCTTTTTTAAAATGCCTTTTTACTACAAACGTGGTACCACTTGTAATTTTGATAACAATTTCTACTTCTCTTTTAGCAAGACACAATTTACATCTTATCATTGTGTAGCTTTCTTAATAAAGTATATCATAAAATTCAGATTTGGATCTTCCGGCCTTTTTTCTTCTCTTACACGAATTTTGATTTTCTTTTCATAATCATTGCTACATGAATGTAATTTGCGACTTAATTATTAGGATTCATTTCAAATTATACATATTATTATTGTAATTTCCAAGCAAACGTTCTTAATTAATTCGAAATTAACAAAAAATTAATAGAAGCTGTCTATATCGATACCAGCAGACTACTTCACTTATTGATAGAACGCAACTAAAATAAAGAATGGTAGTTTTATTTAGGACAGCTTCAAACATTATGACATGGATATTCCGTTTTTTTAAATTTATGAAAATTTTGTTTCTATAAATTGAGAAACCAATGGTGTCAAACTTGCGACAATCACGATAAATAAGTTTTCAAAGCCAGCTTAATAGTGCAACAATTCAGATTGCTTACGCCAAGAAACATTTAATGAAATACAAATTTCGCACATCTTCAAAATGTAAATTTTCCAAATTCGTTGATAGCCTCGTTGGGGCTATCATTTTTCACTGAAATTTTATTCGGAGTTCTACCTTTCGACGTTTCTATTTGACATTTATATCCTCGTGCAGCATCACTATAATTATTAATAATAATGGTGTACATTTTTGTGTAGAGTAAGACGGTTGATAGAAGTGCTGTTTTTTCTATATAAAAATAACTCCAAAATGCTAAACATTTACGGCTTTCCAAATTGTTGAATTCTTCTACAGATTCGAACTCTTAACATCCTAGGATCTAGGTCGCTATCCTCTATATTCAAAGATTAATTATGTTCACTCTCAGCATTTAAATGATATGGGTATATATTCATCTTTGTCCGTGCATTCATTTTAATTTTTTCTTCATTCAGAATTAAGCAGCGATTTATAAATTGAAATAAAATCATAAATATGGAAATTCGTTCATGAAGTATGAATTTATTAACAGTGTTTCATTCTTGAATAGGTTCAAAATGTATAAGTTTCGTAATTGATCAGGGGCCACCCATAAATTACGTAACACTTTTTCTAGGGTGGGAGGGGGGGGCCCTAGGCTAGTGTAACATAATGGCGAAAAGCTACAGGGAGAATTCGGTAAAAGCGTTACTGTTTAAATTTGAGGAATTTATTCTCTTTTTTGAGTACCACTACGAAAACCTGCTTCACAAAATAAATCACGACTTCTGGAATCTTGTTGCAAAAATGTTAAAGAACTTTTAAAACTTTCAAAATTATTACTTTTATCTAAATGAGAAAAAGTACTAGTTTTTTACACGCACGCATAAATTTGCAGAATTCTTAACTTCTGAGCGCTCTGAGATATGAGTATATGTCTTTATACATTTCTGCGTTGTTCTAATTCGAAAAATTAATATTTACAAAACTTTAATTGTAAGTGATTTAGTTACCAATACTCCAACTCTGATGGAATGTATTTTTACGATAAAAAGCAACAAAGCACATTAATTTGAAAATTGTAATTTTTTGTAAACATTTGTGATTAATTGCACAATTCTGTAAATGTCTTCATTCTGGCGAAAATAATAAGATTTTTTTAATTTACATTTTTTTTTCTCTAATGTATTTGTTAGCATTATTATTTTTAATACCGATATAATTTGTAGAAAATTACCAGAAAAACTGTACATAAAAGCTACCTTTTTCTACTAAAATCCGGACGCTTTGAGGAAATTTTACAAAAAGATTACAATTTTCACATTAGTGTACCTTGTTATTATAATTTATTATATTTGATTATAAAAGTACATTTCTACCATAAAAATAAAAATATTTCAGTTCCATTTGTTTAAAGTCTTTTATTTTGTACTATTGAAAGTTTATCAATTAAAAATTTTAACCTCAGAGATAGGATTTACATGTAACTACCATAAATACTGATGACATAACATACTTTTTACTATTTTTTGTGAATTTTTTTTTTGAGACACCAGGTGAACTACAGGAAAATAATAACATCACGTTCTGAAACTCACATTACAAGGTTCTCACTTCACGGAATTTAGTATCTTAAAGTCCCATCAAATTTTAATAAAGTCCTCTTGGCAGTCCCATCTTAACCTGTATCTCACATCCTCGTGAAAATTCGTCGAAAGAAACGTGAGCATCATCAACGATTGCTTCTTAGAGGACAATTATTTTATTGTTCCTGTTAGACATCTGACATAACCCGTAGATGTGATACGAGGAAACGAATATAGACGACAGGAAATGAGAGAAAAAGTAAATATATTTACGTTTAAATCTTAAAGATTATATCTAAGGAAGTGTAGTAACGTAGAATTATACATAAAAGCACAGTATAGACAAAACTGCAATTAAGATTTTACTAATTTTTTCAGATTTTGAATGTCTTTGAGAAGGTTTAAAAGCAATGATTTATCAAATTAACATTGGTTTTATCTTGTCATCTTCCAGACTCAATTCGTATCAATAATCGAAAAAGAATTTATTAATTGCCTGCTTTCAAGTGGAATCTTAATCTCTTCCCACTGAATATCGATTTCATTATCACATTGTTCCTGTCCTTTGGTTTTTTCCTTATTTATTTGGATTTTATACTCCCGGGGTAGTAATTCTATAAATTATCATTTTCAAACTGAAATATGATGTAAATATTAAATAAAATTATAAACTGTAAGACTGTAACTTGAACTCGCGTGCATAATGTATTTTATATTGAAAAGGGCAACATATAATCCATTCTAATGAATATGTATGAAAAAGCTTAATAAGGGTACGTGCACTTAAGTGAAGTTTCATTTTCTACTATGTAGTTCATGAACCTACTGAGAATGCACGTTATTATCCATTATTAGAGCACCTTACATATTTAAGCATATAATTTTCTTACCTTCTGTCAAAAATTTCAAAAATAAAATACATGGCAACTACATATTGCATGGAATGAAGTAATTTGTTTCAGGTAAGTTAGGATAATGATATTTTTTAATTTAGAAAAACAGATGGTTTCTTTTTCTGTTAATTATTTTACAGAGTTTTATAAAATTTCAGAATTATATTCTAAAAATATTTCACAGAACTTAATTGTTATTTTATATGTAGACAATTTTGCAATATATAATTTATCAATATTTTTCACCCACCTCTATCCTGACATGAGGAATTGTTCTTTCCCTTTAAACAGGGTGTCCGAAAACCTTCATTTTCAAAATTCTCTGGCTTTTCCCTGATCTTCCATTGACTAATTTTTCATTTTCCCTGACCATTAATATTTAAAGACAAAACTTTAAATCTTGTGACATTTCTAATACAGAATATTTTTTACGAATTGTCTCGTCGTCACAAAATTCGTCTTTGAATTTTTTTAAACAAAACCTAAAATATTGCGAATCCTTTACCAATTATCACCCCTTCCAATTCTCGAGAACAATTATAAATTCCTAGGATTTTTTTTAAATATGCCTAAAATATTTTAAATCCTTTGAAATCTTCTAAAATCGCTTGAAACTTTTTAAAGCTCTACAAAATGCCTGGTAATATTTTAAAATACCTAGAACATTATCATAGTCTATTAAAAATACCCAATGATATTTCAAATCCTGGAAACATTTTTGAAATCCTTTGACATATTTTAAAGATCTTGAAAATGCCTTTGGATGTTGAAGAATACCCTAAAATCATTAAAATTCTTTAAGATTCTTTCGAATTATCGAAATCAATTGAAAATTTCTTGGCATGTTTTAAAATATCCTTAAATATTTTATTATTACCATTTTTTTAAATTTCATTAAGATGATTTAACCCATGGATTAATTTATTAAAAGAAAAGTGACTGAATAGATCTTTTTATTTTAAAAAGTGACTAAAATAGACTATGTCGAACTCTGATTATTCTTAACAGTTACTTTAAAGTGCTTTTTACAGAAAATTTGTTACTTTCTCTGTTTTTTTTTTCAAAGTCCCTGACTTTTCCTGACTTTCCCTAGCCAACAGAATTCCTCGACTATTCACTGATTTCCAGGTTTTCCTGCCATACGGCCGCCCTAGCTTTCAATAGCAAGGAAAGGTTTAAAGCGCATCTATCTTTCACCTCTATAATATTTGAAAAAATTCGAACCCGGAACAATATTTTACCTTCACTAGAAGAGTTAAGTCTAAGATATAAAAGAACGAAGATAGCTTTACATTCAGAACCTTGTTTAACCGCACCTGTGAAATTCAAATGTTCATTCTCCATGGAATAAAATAATGGTCTCCTACCTCCAATTGCAAATGTCGCGCCGACTCAAACGGATTAATTCCCTCCATATTCGGAAGTTGCACCCGCATCTGCATACAATGAATGGGCAATGGCTGGTAGCATATCGTTTCTACACCCCCTCCTTTTCTCTCATTCCAGTCAGCGAACGATTGTGCCTTAGTCACACTATACGCGCTGCTATGACCTCGCTGCGGGGGGTAAATTAAGTTGTGATTATCTGTCGATGTGATTTAGGCGATGTCGAGGTACTACAGCCTCGGCATGGTCCGTTCTCAGATACTTGGGGCGAGATGGCATGCTGTTGGAACTTGGAACGCGTAAGATGGACCTGAAGAGGCAACAAGGGACGCACGTAAGGCAGAAACAAATAGCCATTGTCTGTACGAGAGCCAACAGTAAGGCCTTAAGGGGCATCTATCACCTGCTTATCACGATTATACCGCTTGGGCCTTTCCTCAGCAACCCTCTGGCCCTTACACCTACTATCCCCCCACCCTTTTTCTTTTCCACTCCTTCATCCCTTTTGATCTCTTCTCTTCTCTTCTCTTCGTTTTCATCGTTCCCAAGTCCAACTCTTCTCTTCTTCTCGACTCGCATAGAAGAGTAAGATGTCTTACTCAGCCACTTTTTATTCCCTTTCTACTCCTTTCATTGACCTCTTCTTCCATCTCGATTTCCCCTTCGCCTCATGGTACGCGCATAGCGTGAATTAATTATTAGAGCTCTTCAATGCTCAGGAATGTTTAATTTACAAAAATTTCCGTTATTCCAACGATGCACAAAATAAGGGTATACACCATGATGAGCATTGATTTAAATAAACTTTCCTATTTAAATTTCCCACGAGATTAAATCCAAATTACGCATTGATCTTTGAATTCGACTAAATTGAGGTGAAATCAACTGCATTTTTGGCAAATTGATATCATTTTATGAAAGTGAATCGAAGTTGAATGAAATTCAGTTTAAATAAGGTCAATGTGATTTCAAGGTACATTCAGATGTGATTAAATAAATACTGAATCCAAGGCTATTAAATTAAATTAAACTGAATTTTGAAGAAAAGAAAGAAACTATAAGAGTTTAATTTGAAATTAATTCAACCAAATTGGTATGAATTTAACTAATCCGAAGAACTGAATTAATTTAAACTAAATCTGGGATAGTCCATTAGAAATGAAATTCATTTGACTGAACTGAAGCGCACTCGCATGAAAAAATGTATAGTTTCAACAGGAAAATACTGAAAAATCTAACAAACAAATCTAAAATATACTTTGAGAAAGCGAATTTTTTGTTTGAAACATCCAACTATATCCCCGATTGCTGGATTTTCAATTCATTGAATAGGGTCATCCACTAATTCGTTTAATTATTTTCATATTAAAGTATATGCTCTAAAATAACTAATAAAACCAGTATAGTGTATAAAAAACTTTTTTTCGACTTTATATTTAAAAAAGAACACTGTGTACACATTTCAAATTTTTGTTTCTGTCGCACCCATTCCGCCATATTGATGTGACGTGGCACGCCTTCAAAAGCTTGTAAATAAGCCGGGCGATTTACGTTTTTACATAAATAAATACAAATAAATGTTTCAAAGGGTTAACGTCATTTATCCCATTTACTTATTTTTTCGCTTTTACTCCTGGAGTCTCAGCAACGTTGAAATGGGAGGACTTCGCGAAAAAATCACTTATAAGTGTAATCACTTTTGGAAAATTATCCGAACAAGTTTTAACGTATCCAGGCATACTGCCACTCCATAAGAATAAACCCTTTTAGCCAAGAAACGTTGATGATTAATTATATAGATTTTTTTTATCAAACTATCAATGTATTATTTCGGCTCTAAAGGCGCGTGGCGTCACACCATGTGTTTCAAGCCTGGAGGGCGCCACAAGTTTCGTTTAAAAAATCGACATTTCCGGTTGATATTTTGTCACTTTTTAATAAATTATTATAAATGATTAAACATTCAAAATTAAGTTTCAACTTCAAATTTAAATTATTTGGAAGACAAAGTTTATAAAAAAACTTAACTATAATGCAAAGAATATTTTTGTGGAAGACCCTATGAGCTATGTGACTTCGTGAGATTCAAATGTCCTATACAAACTCGAAACGTCATGTTCAATTTGTTGGTTAGTAATGATACAATAATACAGACTCAAGTGTCCGGACTTATATATCTGTATAGAGATAACAAAAATGAATTGAAAATTCCTTTTTCAAAAATCAGTTGAAGTTTTAGTTTTTGAGTTATAAAATATTTAAGCTGGACCAATCAGGAGCTGCATATAAGCAGTCGCGTTTGCGTGAGCGGGATCGAAGCGAGCGCAGAGGTGGGGTTAGCGACGGGCCAACTCTACGTTGGACTCCCGTTCACGCACACACGACTATTTATACGGCGCTCCTGATTAGTCCAGCCTAAACATTTTAAAACTCAATAACTAAAACTTCAACAATGTTTGTAAGTGGATCCTATAGGGACGTAAACGTAAAAGAAGGGTTTTTTTCCCTTGCTTACTGGGAGTTCAAAAGGCTTCCAAGAGGTTTCTATGTGCGTGTAATGTATATCTGAAATGTTTCTAAATGG
>CAKNWW010295648.1:0-13958 GCA_932074435.1 Andricus kollari | reverse complement strand
CCCTGTGAGTGCCGAAACGTAAAGATCCGATAAAAGCTAGAGATCGAAAATTTGAACGATTACATTACACTTTCATGAATGAGAATGTAATAATTCATAAATTACGTAAAAGCTTTGGAGATAGAGGGTTCTACAGAAATTATCGATATTTTTCATGGGACGTGGGATCAAACGATAATGTTATCTAACAGTTTTATCATATCAACCCTATAAGAAATCCTTGCATTAAAAATTATAATATAATGTTAAAGTTTAGTAATTATAATAAGAAAATAGTAATAACGTTATATAGACTTCAATTTCCGAAAATTTTCGACTTTAAGGAACTTCAGAAGCAAAAGCGATTATTGACATCATAGTTCGATGTTTGCTTCACAAAGTTCATATGCTTAAAAGTTCAAAAAATGTTTAAAAGGAAACGAACTTCGATTCTGAAAAAATATGAATTTGTCTCGCCTTAGGCAACCCGGTATCCTAAGATGAACCCCTTTTTTTAATCAGAAAAGTTATGTAATTAAACACTAGATATTGATGCATATAATTCGTAGCGTACTGTGTAAATATATTCTTTACATTTAAGACATATTAGTTATGCAAAATACATTATAAAACGTAAAATAAGCGTTAAATAAGGTCCAACAGAAAATAAGTGCAAACAAAGTTCAAGGACTGAATATTTATGAAAAGTTGTCAAATTTCAAATAATATTCATCTTAGATCAAGAATATACATATATACAATGAAGAAGCAACATATTTTCAAAAATTTCTTACTCATGATGTAAAAGCAATAAAGAGGTTAGTTAAAGTTACAACTGACTCACAATTAAAGCAGATTTCGCTTTTACGAGGGTTGCCTTTTATATTTTGAGCCTAATAATGAAAAGACAATAATTGATCATCGAAAATGGCTTCATTGTTTTTCAAAGTATTCTCCCTGAAACTCAACACACTTTTGCATGCGCTTGAACCAATTTTCGAAACATTTTTTCCACTCCGATTGAGGCATCTCCGAAACATGCATTTTGAACGCCTCAACCGCTTCTTCAGGCGCCGAAAAACGTTGACCTCGTAATATATTTTTTATGTATGGGAATAAAAAAAAGTCATCAGGTGCTAAGTCAGGGCTGAATGACCCATCAATTCGACGTTTTCAGCCCTCAAAAAGTCCCTTGTTGCAGCGGATGTGTGAGAGCTCGCATTGTCGTGGTGGAGAATGATTCTTCTTCGGCGGCTGAATTCCCTAATTTTTTCAAAGATCTCCGGTAAACTAATGGCTGTATACCATTCCGAATTGACCGTCCGACGTTGCTCCAACGGCACAGTTCCTACGTGGCCAGTTTTTCCAAAAAAACAGGCAACCATTTGCTTCGAAGTGCTTCGTGCGCGAAGAACTTTTGTCGGATTTGGCTTATCTTGGAAGATCCAAACAGTCGACTGCTGTTTAGTTTCAGGCTTATAAGCATAAATCCATGTTTCGTCACCTGCTACGATGTCATAGACATGCTTTGAATCACCGCGATCGAATTTTTTCAGCATTTGTTTTGACCATTCCACACGAGCCTTTTTTTGAGCGATTGTCAAGTTATGTGGGATCCAACGGCAACAAATTTTTTTGACAGCCAAATGTTGATGTAAAATTGCTTACACGCTGGTCCCACTAATGCCCAAGGATACCTGAATCTCACGATAAGTCACATGACGATCTTGCATTACTAGTTCACGCACAGCGTCAATTTTTTCTGGGACAACGACTGATTTTGGGCGACCTTCACGACTTTCGTCACTGAGCGAACTGCGGCCACGATTAAATTCGTTGTACCAGCGTTTCACAGTGGCCAAGGATGGAGCTTCATCACCAAAAGTCGAAGTGAGTCGATCGATGCACTCTTGTCTTGATAATCCACATCGAAAATCGTAAAAAATCATCGCACGAAAATGTACACGATTCAATTTCATTTTTTCGCTGAGACAATATTTCCAAGTCACTGAAAACAATTCAGGTTATGCTCAAGTGACAAAACGTTCTGAAGAAGGTTATAGTTAAAAAGGTCAAACTTTCAATTGGAAATGTCAGATGGCACCTGTAAACACTAGTATTTCCAAGGCTCAAAATATAAAAGGCAACCGTCGACCTATATGTTTCTAGCCTAGCCGGGGCTCGTCTTAGGATTTTCGAATGATAGACGTTTTCTCTAAATAAAGTTGTACATTATCTGATATAACTTTACATCCAGAACCCTGAATATAAATGTTAGTATATACTTCTATCGAGGTTGTAGAGTCTTGGCAGAGAAAATACAAATTTAACCTTCTACTGGGAAAAGTATATAACCTTTCGTAGTTGGTATATAACTCTCACTGCGCAGTTTGAAAGGTGGAAAGCTACATTCTACAGAGTCTTGATATTTATTAATTATACAAATATCGGCAAATATATTCGGCAAGTGATTTACATTTACTGAGTGTTTCGCGATCGGCGGCAACGTAGGAAGTTTTGCTGGTAAATATGTATTTGTGTTCGGATATAAGTGATATGTGAGTGTTTCGTATTAACTGAGGTATAGGGATCACATGGGTAATTACATATAATTTCTTTCTTGAGTACGGGTATCGAGATAACATACGTCGAAGTTTTCCTGATCAAGTAGCGTTGACTTCGCTGAGGTCGAGGATGTGCTGGTAGCTTTCCAGGGTTGCATCAAAATGATAACGAGTTAGATAAATGGTCTCAAACTCTTGGATCGTGTCCATTAATATTTTAGGTGTAATGATCTGGAAATGAATTATACCGTGTTTACCATTATTTATGGCAACTAATGCCGTTTCGATATCGTCATGTAATTCGTCAATCAGGATTCCACATACAATCAATTTAGAAGCTATGAAAAAATTTCTGGTATTGTGTCTTCAGACTACCTCTAAGCAGATGTGCGGTCTCAGCTTCGGCTTGCAACTTTCCTTCTAAAGTTTTGTAGTCAGTCGATGAAGAGTCCAGCAATAACTTCAGGACTTTAGTGTGATTTCGCATTACCATAGCTTAATCCTTATTATCTGAGTTTTGATCGAGTTCTATATTGATAGCTTCAAGGTCACTGTTGCTCACGGTTCTGAATAAGCTTTTAGATATTTCTTCTACAGCATTGATCAATCCTCTTATGGTTCGTCGAATACTCATGACCTGTTGGAGTAGCTCTTCTCTTTGGCATAGTCGTTCATACCGTTCACCTACCATTCTTATCTCGTAATCTTCGGCGCAGCTAGAATCACAGGCTTTAAATCCAACTTTGAGTGTGTTGGCTGTTAGATTATACTTTTTCTGTGTGTTGGTCGTGTTCACAGATATGACGAGATCATTTCAGACGAAAAATTTCCCCCTCTTTTCGAATCCGCTGTCAAAAATAGGGATTCCCATTTGAAAAAACAGAGTTGAGCTTGAAAAAACCTTCCAGGTCAAGCTCAGGGTCAATTTTGAAGTCATCATCAGAAGTTCCCCTAAAAATCCAATAACTTTTGTCTCGAACATATTTTCTGAAAAAGTCAAATTCAGAGGCTGTCTACGTGGATTGATTAAAATGAGACACCCAGTATACTAACATTAAATAATAATTGCCGCGCGCGCACTGCACCAAAAAAGCGTCGTAGACGCTCTCAACTTTCACTTTCAAAGCAGTGTAAGAACTCGATTGTCCCACGTTCAAGGTGTAAGAACAGTTTTTTGGTATCAGTTGTGGGTCAAACTTCCCTCCCATATGAATTTTAAAGTGAATAAAATTTGACCCCCGTCCCCCTAAAATCTTACATCTTTGACACGGTGTAAGAACAAGTTTGTCCCGCTCGCCAGGTGTAAGAGACGTTTTTTCATGATTTATTTATTAACAAATAACTACCAGACGAGTTTCACGGTAAATAAGATTTGATATGCCCCCTGATTTTCTTTCGTACGCCCCCGCAGGGGTTGTCCCACCCTTCTGATGTAAGAAATGAATTTTCAATGTCAGGATGATGTACTCTATCGAATGTGTAGGGTTTCTCGGTGAATAAGATTTGACACAAATTTTGGTCGTGGGCTCCCGATCTACTTGCGAATATCCCTAATGTGGTTATCTCGGGCGTATAATTTGTGTTAGTTGGGACTGCGTTCGCGCCATCCCGGACCTTCGGTTTCGGTTTCGATTCCTTAGGAATTGAACCGAACGGCCTATGACAAAGCCACCACACGCCTCCTCGGGTGCGGATAGAGGGTCCCTGTACCAAAGTTTTCTGCTGAATATGGTTACAATCATTAATAAACAGTCGCGGAAAATTGTCCAGGGATTGTCCCGAAGGAATAACCTCTAAGCAGAGGCGCGACAACCGTGCCGAAAGCTGAATGGCACCTGCATGAGGTGTCTCAGACTATCCTAGAGTTGCAGGAGCAAATCAAGAAGCGGTCAATGCGATTGACCGACAGGACTAGTCAAAGTTACTGCCATCAGGCAGCATATTTTTGATAGAATACGAGTACTATATAACGCTAGGAGAAGTGTAGAGCGGAGAGAGAGGTGGGTCAGAGAAAATCAACAGTTTTTGTCTGACCCATCTTTACTCTTCCAAGACCCTCCAGTTACTGTCGTCCACCCGCCCACACCAGATGAGGTCGAGGCATTTTGGAGAGAAGTCTACGGAGTCCAGCATCCACTGAAAGAACACTCGAATATAAATAGCTTCAATGAGCCGTGCAGTGCCCTCATATCACCTGAGGAGGAATGCCCACTTATCACTACCGAGGAGGTGAAACCGTATAAAGAGGCAAGAAGAATTATTCCGCTCCGGGACCAGATGGTATCAAGACCTTCTGGTGGAAGAAGTTTCCTTCAACCAACCAGCATTTGGCCCGCATTTTCACCTCACATCTAAAGTCGAAAGAGCCTATTCCGCAGTGGTTGGTGGAAGGGCGTACAATACTCCTGCCAAAGATGGGCAACTTAGGTGACCCGAAGAATTACAGGCCGATCACTTGTCTGAACACACTGTATAAGATCTTAACAGCTATCCTAAATTATATAATTATTCCGACAATCGAACCTGTGTTGCAAGAAATGCACGAACAACGCTCTTCAAAGAAAGAAGTAGCAGGATGTCGGGAGAACCTGCTCATCGATAGATGTGTCTGTAAAGACGCAGCAATCTATCAGCGTTACCTATCGATGGCCTGGATTAATTAGCGAGAGCTTTTGATTCAACCTCCCATAGACTTATCATCTGTCTGTTGGAAAGCTTAAAGGTTCATCCACAGATCGCGAGGTGCTTAGAGAGATGAATGGCGCTTTGGAAAACCAGATTTACTATCTCATCTGGAAAACTTTGTGTGATCACTAACAGTGTCACCTTTCAGAGAGGTGTGTTTCAGGGCGATAACATTAGCCCTTTGCTTTTTTGCATCACACTTCTGCCTCTCTCTCTTGCAATATTACATTATTCTGGATACGTCTGTGGCGACACTAACCAGCGCGAGTATAAGGTCAGTGATGTATTTTATATGGATGACCGGAAGATATATGCCTCTGGTAAAAGAAAACTTCAAACTGCTTAAATATCGTCAAAAAGTACACAGGAGAGATTGGGATGGACTTTGGATTGGATAAATGTGCCAAAATTCATCTGAAGAAAGGAAAGATTGTTGGCATTCCCAACGACCCTGAGCTTTTGGATATAAGTGTTATTAGACATCTTAATACTGAAGAGACCTATACATACCTGGGCGTGTCTCAAAGCCGCATTCAGGCCGTAACATCAGTGAAGGAGTCGCGCAGAAGCAGATACAACCACCTTCTTTGACAGATGTGGTCTTCCAATCTGTCGGCGTTGAACAAGGTACAGCTTCCATAGTTGCCAATGGCAGAGATCCCCTCCTAAAAATGGTCAGGAACCACCAGATGATTGGTGAAAGCGCGGTCTTTTACAAAGCCGCGGAGCAAACGGCCGAGACCCTTGGCCTGCGTTTTAACATCAGAAGTGAGGAAAGTGCATTACTGCATCTAGATGCTTCCCTCCTAAAAGGCGAAGTGAAGAAAGCAGAGCTTGAAAAATTTCACCAACAGCTACTCGATAAGAAAATGCACGGAAACTTTCACAAAAATGTAGAAAAACAGTCCTTGTCGAAAGAGCAAACTTTTGCCTTTCTCAGATCATCAGGGCTTCATTCAGGTACATAAGGTTTTCTTTTCGAATTCCAGGACGGTGTCATTTCCACCTTAGCATAGCGTAACCACATTTTAATTCAAGAAGTTCCCAGCGATAGGTGGAGAGAATGGCATGCACGCGCTGAGTACCTAGAACACATACTATCGGTGTGTCCCACCCACGCAGGGACGACGTATATCTACAGACATAATGCGGCCCTAAAAGTGCTTTATTACCATCTTTATCTCTCTTACGGTGTTGGCCGTGACCCTGCCCTGCCGAACGCTCCGAGGGAGATAGAGTCAATTGTCCAAAACGAGAAGTGCCAAATTTTCGGGAACTACCATTTTCGGACACCACTCTCCGTCGCACACTCGAGGCCTGACATTGTTCTCCAAGACTTTGAGAAACGAACTATATTCGTTCGTAACCTTAAGACTATACCCGCGTGCCAAAAATATGCCAAGGCACTTGCGAGATGGATGCAGAAAGCTGTCATCCTTGGATCGCTTCGTGTCCTCAAGACTCACGACGGTTTCGCCGGCCTGCCGTTGCGATTTCGTCGATTCCTGTGACCACCCATCTAAAGGTTGTGAGACGTGGCCATAAGGGAACACTGTGTTTTGGACCTAAAGATACAATATCAACAACCTCATTCGGTATTTTAACGTCTGTTAAATTAAAAAACCAACCATCCTTATTGTTATTGTCATGATTCTGTGTATTCGGCGATAAAGATTCAAATTTCTTCTTGTACAAATCATTCAGTTTTTTGTAACAGTTTGGAATTTTCGTTCGGAAAGTCGAAAGAACTCCTGCGACAATTGTTATATGTGTAGGTTATAATCACGAATTTCACATGACAATCTATTTCAAAGTAATTAGACGTGAAACTGGTACTTACCGTATTATTATCAAATATAACTTCAAATCATGTTTCAATTTTCATTATCTGTATAACTTTATTATTCACAACCTCAAATTATCGACATATTATCAAGCACTGTTACCATATCCCCACTAAAGTTTGCAGACAACATGCTCCGTATGTCATGTTTCAAGATTTTATTAATTGTAATACATTCAGAACATTTATAAAAACAATTTCTGATGCCAGAAGTTTAAAGAAATACTTCACCTATTAGAATCTAATCTTTTCATGCTTCGTGTATTTCGAAATTTGCTGTAAGTACTTAATTTCTGCCTAAGACTTTTCCATATGTTTCAGTCAAAACTTTTTTTTTCAGAATAACATTTTTTTTCATTCAATCGAATTCCATACTTTTTCTCGCAAGCAATCACAGATACGAAAAAACGTCCAGATAAAATTTTTTACGTCCGAAAACGTCCTCAAATCTAAACCAAGAACATGATTAAACATTATATAATTGCTGACTATTTATAAAAAATTTTTACTTGTGCAATAAAAATGTTTGGGAACCAAAAGTCCGAGATTTGTCGTTAACCTTCATTTGTTTATAACGTGCAATTTCAGATTCCTATATATTCCATTGTATATCTGATTGAATCAGAAATAACACATTATAAATAAAACTTATTTAAAGTAGGCGCGGTCCGCCTACAAAGAAGGGTTTCGAAGCCTATTAAAACGTTAATTCAAGTCGTAACAGAATCTCAAAACAAAATATTTTTCAATTTTGTAAAAAAAATTTGAAAAAAGAAATTTTCATATGAAAAAAATTTGAAATAGAAGTTACGTAAAAAAATTGTGTGAGAACGAATTTTTGAAAACAAATTTTTGAAAAGAAATTTGTTAAAAATAATTTTGGAATATGAAATTGTTGAGAAGAAATTTTTGAAAAAAAATGTCGGTGTACTTTCGAAAAGGTCACTCAAGAATATTGACTTGATACTTGGCCTAGGGTTACCTTTTAGACCCTAGTTAAACGAACTAAAAGGCTTTTTTGTCCAACCCCCTTGAAAACGCGTCATTGCATGCACGTAAAGCAGGCGTAAAGTGACGGCTTGCAGCCCAGTGACGTTGGCACATGCACACTCCGTCGCCGGGCCAACAAAAACCTTACGCCCGCTACACATGAAACTTTACACCTACTACATAAAACTTTACGCCCGCTACATAAAACTTTGCGCCCGCTACACATACACTGCACCACGCAAGTGAGAATATGGAGGAAATTATCTTTATCTTAAATTAGGTGAGCGGTACCACCCTTGTTAATAATTTATTTGATGTTATTGTTTCCCTTTGATTGACCTTCGGGCTTGATTGATCATTGCATGGCATCCTCCCAATGCTTCTTCTCGTTCAAGGTTCCTTTTCTGTTTTTGAGTTTTGGGGGTTACCTTTTGGCTTGTGAGGTGACTCATGTTGTCGCTTGACGGTGCCTTGGTGGGGGACTGCCGGGCTCCCCTCTCAGAGAGAGTCAGTTGCTATCAAGGCGTAAGCTGGTGTGGCTAACCCTCGGTCGTTGCAACGACAAGAAACCAATCGTGCGTCTTCAAGTGAACTTAGGTATTAAGTTTCTTTAAGTTTTGTGAATAAAGTCCGTGGCTCTTCAAGCTCTAATAGTTATTCAGTGATTTCCCGACTCGATCGTCTTCCGGTGTTGTGGGAAGTGACGAGTCGGATGACGTATCACCCCCGGTCGCGTCGGGATCAATCGCTGGGCGAGCGATCGTGGTCGTAGCTTCCGGAGGCTACATCTGTGCCAATTTTTCAACAACACCCAAAACCTTTTTTGGACACTAAGAGAGTGTCACTGGAAGGATCGAGGACTCGTATCCTTGAACTGAATCGATACAAGGTATTTTGACGAGCAGGATCACGGTGAGAAGTTGCCTAGTTTCTTTCCGTTGACTTTAACAGGACTGAACATGTTTCTTTTGCTATCCCACGCCAGTCCGTCATTAATTCAAAACATTTTGGTCCTTCGAGCCGGATAGTGGGTTGGCGGGGGAAGCATGAACTTATAGTAAGTTTTTTTGAAATTTCATAGTTCTAGTCAATTATTTGACGTTTTTTCTTTTTTTCAAGAATTCAATGCTATGAATGTATTTCGAGGGAGTTTTTAATAGGAAAAATATCCTACGTATATGAAATGACATTTTTTTTGCGTAAAAAGGAACGCCTTTCAACATTGAGTTTAAAAAATAGACTGAGCTTACAATAAATTATATTAATAAAATATCGCATGAATTATACAGAATGAAAGTTCACGTAAAGGCTTATTACTTATCTCATTTTTGTCAGATTTTCAATACTGTCAGAATTTTGTTAATTCTTAGTGGAAAAATGTATCCAATAATTAAATGTCATTATAATTACATTGCGTGCAATTTTGAACAATTTCGATGTGGAATTCTTGCGGGTTGCATACTTTGGTGCACTTTGGAGTTCAACCTTGAGGCTTTAACTTGGGTATGCAGTATGAACTATTCTCGGGACGCTGATTGTTTGGATTGAAATGTCTACCAAATTAAAAATTTTGTATTTTTAACACTGTACATTTAAAATTTAATTTTGAAGGTAATAACCTGAAAAGGTATAAATTTAGCCGTAGGATTGTTTATATATTGTGAATTGGGTTCTACAGGTTTGAATCCTATTTTCAAGGTATTAATATTTTGTATCCTTTCAGGGTTTCGAAATTTCTTGAAATTCGCAGAAATAATGTAATCTTTTGAAAACCGATGATAAGATAGGAAAGTTTTAGCAAGAGAGATTCAAGTAAAGAGAAAGAGCGTATTGAAAGGATACAAGGTTTATTGAGATATTTCGGAGTAATTAATTATTCTCAGGATTTTTATAGTTATTTTCATAGACATCAATTTTGTTTATTGTTTCGAATGAATAGAACAGCCTTCCTCAAGATTTATATTTAACTTACGTTTAAAAAACATCCTTTAATTTCTTGGTACTTGAATTGATAAAGTTGATAATGGACTGTTGGCAACATTGCAAACGCCAGGAGACAGGCTCTCAGGCATGACAAACTGACTTACTGATTGTGTGATTGTTTGCAACATTGCAAACGCTTCGAGGCGGGCTCTTAAACATGGCAGACATATTGATGGTTGATGATTTGCAAGATTGTGACCCCCTCGAGACAGGCTCAGGCATCACAAACTGATTTACTGACTGTGTGATTGTTTGCAACATTGCAAACGCTTAGCGACGGGCTCTCAAGCATGATAGACATGTTGTTGGTTGATGATTCGCAACATTGTGACCGCCTCGAGAAAGGCTCAGGCATGACAAACTGACTTACTGACTGTGTGATTGTTCTCAACATTGCAAACGTCTCGAGACAGGCTCTCAGGCATAACAACCACAATGCTGGTGGATTGTTTGCAACATTGCGAACGCCTCGAGACAGGCTCTCAGGCATGACGGACATGTTGATGGTTGATGGTTCGCAACATTGTGACCGAAACGAGACAGGCTCAGGCATGACAAACTGACTTACTAACTGTGTCATTGTTTGCAACATTGCAAACGCTTCGAGACGGGCTCTCAAGCATGACAGACATATTGATTGTTGATTTTTTGAAACATTGCAAGCATTGTGAAACAGGCTCTCAGGCATGACTGACTTATTTCCCATGACAGCTTATGTACTTTATCTTCTTGTTTTTTTGTTATTTATCTTTGCCTAAATCTTAATTAAAGTTTGAACAGCTAACTTTGAACCTTTCCATACATTACAACATGTATTGTGGTTGTTTACAACATTGCAAACACTTCGAGACGGGCTCTCAAGCATGACAGACATATTGATTGTTGATTTTTTGAAACATTCCAAGCGCTGTGAAACAGGCTCTCAGGCATGACTGATTTATTTCCCATGACAACTTATGTATTTTATCTTGTTGTTTTGTTATTTATCTTTGCCTAAATCTTAATTTAAGTTTGACAAGCTAACTTTGAACTTTTCCATATGTTACTACATATATTGTGATTGTTTGCAACATTGCAAATACTTCCAGACGGGTTCTCAAGCATGACAGACGTATTGATGGTTGATTGTTTGCAACATTGCAAATGCCTCGAGACAGGCTTTCAGGTATGACGGACATATTGATTGTTGATTTGTCGCAGCATTGCAAACACTGTGAAACATGCTCTCAGGCATGACTGACTTATTCTCCATGACAGATTATGTATTTTATCTTGTCGTTTTGTTATTTATCTTTGCCTGAATCTTAATTAGAGTTTGATAAGCTAACTTTGGACTTTTTCCGAGGTCCCTATATTGCAATGGAGGTTTGAACTCTCTTTCTTGTCTTCTCATTTTCTGTCGTTCTATGTCCGCAAAATGAAATCCCTGATTGGGGTTCTGTTTTGTCATTGGGATTGGTTGCAGATCTGCAAGCGTTGCTCAATTCATGAAGATTCGTGCACATGTCTCATCATGAGAGTCATGGAACCTTGAAGAGAAAATTGTTATTGGCAACTTCGATCACACATACAAAGAATCATCTTTTCACATTTCTGAAATTCAAGTGTCCCTACAACAGCGGATTCGAGCAATTGGGGCTGCCGCAACGTTGCATACGCTAATGAACGAATCCAGCGGCAGGTCCACTGCCTCAACCTAGAGCGCTTCGCTAGGCTCTAAATATGAAGTCGCGGGTCTTAACTACATTTGTCAATCCCTTTTGTGCTGCATGTAACCCAAACCACTTCACCGGTCATTTTCAAAAGTGGCATAGGCTCAATGCTCCTGATAGGCATCAAACTGCAATTCGACTACGTTCATGCTTTAATTGTCACAAGATGGGACATGGGAGTCGTATCTGCCCTTCGAAAACTTGTTATCGTCTATGCTATAAACAGCATTATATCACAGTTCATGAAGTCACGACTCGTAAAAGGCCTTCGACTGAAGACTCGGCTCCCTCAACCACTAATTTCTGACAAGTTCTACTTGCTACAGCACAAGCCGCTGTAAAGACCTCGGATAAATACAAATTTCGAACAAGCTCTTCTCGACCCTGGCTCTGAGACCAGCTCTTTGTTCCGCGGATTCATTTACATCTTGGTTTACCACAACAGGCGATCAATATTTTCATTAGCACAGTTGAAAAAATAAACCAATCAAGAATGCTCCTAGACGTGTGGCCCTACCTCTCGAATCTCGGCAATCATTGTTACTTGTCGAAGTGAATGCTCTTGTTCTTCGCGATCTTCATGTGATCGCTCCATCGGAGAAAGTTGAGGATAGGGATTAGCATTAGATCCGGGAGCTTCCCTTGGTGGATTCAAAGTTCATTGTACCCTAACCCATCGATGTACTCTTAGACGCTCATTTACGGCTCACCTCTTCTAGATGCTAATCGTCAAGGATCGCGAGAGGCTCCCGTCGCCCTTCGATTCGTTTTCAGGTGGTTTGTGATTGGTCCGGTCGGATCCTCTAAACCTTCAGATGAATCGGGCCATTCCGGAACCGTGCTGACGTTAATTCTTCGCCAAGGGGACAACCTTGCAAGTCTCCTGAATCGATTCTGGGTAGTAGTATCAGGATAGTAGTATCAAATCGTTGATTTCTCTCGAGGATCAGGAAAGTGAGCGAGCTTTTACGGACGGACTTAGACGCGACAATACGGGCAGATGCATGGTACGCCTCCCACTTCGACAGGCCTGTATCCGCACCTTGGAAGAGTCTTTGCTGAGATTAGGGTAATAAAAATAGAATAGTATTCCACGTTTTTTGGGGATACCAGCCAACATGATTTTATCCCTAAACTAGAAACTTGTACTCCGGTGCTTATGGTTCGATTGATTAATTCCCTACGCGAGGAATCGGAACTCTTTCATGCGGTCAGCTACGCTTGGCCGGACTCACGAAGCGTTTTCGGTTGTGTTTAAACAGATGATCCTTCCCGTTGGCCGAGTTCTGTCGCCAATCGAATTTCAGAGATCCAGCGAACTCCTTTTTAAAAATTTTTGACGATACATCCCT
Source organism: Andricus kollari (assembly GCA_932074435.1). Lineage (NCBI taxonomy): Eukaryota > Metazoa > Arthropoda > Insecta > Hymenoptera > Cynipidae > Andricus > Andricus kollari. The sequence goes on along the minus strand of CAKNWW010295648.1, from coordinate 850 downwards.
AAAAAGGAAAATTCAGATGTAATACCACTAAATAAATGAATGGACTGTGCCGAAACGTAATCATCAAAATGTACACGAGACAGTCGACAGCCGACCCTTCCCTACTTCGATGTAGGACATGGCTTTTAGGACGGGTAACCAATCTTAGTCCCGGAAACGAAGGACTTGTGCGATCTGCCACGGTTAAAACTTCCATTGGAACCTACAATCGTCCCATCGTCAAATTGAGCTGATTCCCAGTCGTGCGCTGGCTCTATACGGCCAGTTGTGCTCCATGGCGGGCGGAACTAAAATTTTCCTTATACATGGATATTCATTTTGTGCGTCATGAAGGGCGGCACTAAACTCTTGACCTTCGTACGTGGAATTTATTTGGTTCGGTGAATGAGGCGGGCGGGATGTTAATAATTTATTTGATGTTATTGCTTCACCTTTGATTGACCTTCGGGCTTCATTGATCATCGCATGGTATCCTCCCAATGCTTCTTCTCGTTCAAGGTTCCTTTCCTGTTTTTGAGTTTTGGGGGCTACCTTTTGGCTTGTGTGGTTACGCATGTTGTCGCTTGACGGTGCCTTGGTGGGAAACTGCCGGGCTCCTCTCTCAGAGAGAGTCAGTTGCTATCAAGGCGTAGGCTGGTGTGGCTAATCCTCGGTCGTTGCAACGACAAGAAACCAATCGTGCGTCTTGAAGTGCACTTAGTTTTTAAGTTTCTTTAAGTTTCGTGAATAAAGTCAGTGGCTCTTCAAGCTCTAATAGTTATTCAATGATTTCCCGACTCGATCGTCTTCCGGTGTTGTGGGAAGTGACGAGTCGGATGACGTATCAGCTCCGGTCGCGTCGGGATCGATC
>CAKNWW010295645.1:0-17319 GCA_932074435.1 Andricus kollari | reverse complement strand
GAATTAAAATTTTTTAATACGTAGCTCTCTCTCTCTCTCTCTCACTCACTCACTCACTCACTCACTCACTCACTCACTCACTCACTCACTCTCCCTCTCTCTCTCTCTCTCTAGCCTACACACATGCTTCATAACTTGCAATTAATTTTCCTATTAAAATGCAGTTTTTATATTTTGTAAGTTTTAAGTTTTAGACTCATGTGAAAAAGGAAAAATGATATTTTCATTGGCAACTTCTTGTACACTCATGTTATTATTCATCCTTTCTTTTCTTCATCATAAGAAGGAGTTTCGTAGACTTTCTTGAAACTGCATTTTCTTTATTTAAACCATAGGCGTTTATGCTTAAACCAATGAGATGATGTCATAAAATGTTATTTTGGAAACAAAACCTTCGTTTCCGCTGTAATGTAATCAACATTGACATTATTATTACAATATTCACCTAACTCATCCAAATTGACATAACAGCCCTCGTTATAGCACTTATTTGATGCTTCTTTGCCTTGGGTGGATTCATACTATTCTATGGTATGTTCATCATTTTTATTTTTTACGTGTGATATAATAAGCGTATAATATTGTTGAAATGTGTTCCTTCTCCTTTTTTCATTCGCGGAAAGCAATATATGCATTTGTAGTCATAAAACAGAATTCTCCACTATACATATACGTATTACCATCTCTGCTATTAATCTTCCTTTCATATCCTCAACATTTTCAAATATTAATGTTTTATTTTCATGGATCATACAATTTTCACTGAAAGCCATTATCGAACAAACCACTGTTCTTTTAATAAATACTTTAATTTAACTGTCTTTCAGTAGCAAGCTCTTTCAATAAACCGAACACATATTAAATAATTATGTATTATTGTATGTATATCCTCAGGTTATTATTATCATCAAACTACATGTAGAATGTTTTTGAAACTTTTTCTAGAAACGTGTAGAAAAGTTGCTTAGGCAAATTTGGCTCTTAAAATTGCGCCATATTAATTTTGTGAGAGCTGTAGAATAGTTTTTGATGTCGGCGAAGTAGAGATGCATATTTATCTTGTAAAAGTGGCTCAGTAGCCCTCTTGTATCAGTAGCCAGTATCCCACATCTATTATCATCAACACCATACATAGTATTCGTGCTGATGCGACCAGAACTGAAGGCTCAACAGACTTGGCCATAATATCTTCATCATATCTCTATCCTATACATCTGTTGCAACCCTGAATTACCTCCTAGTCATTATATGACTTCTAGAGAGAATTTCCTGAGTAGCATCGGACCATTCAGTATCTCACATCTAAATACATAGATCTTTCTTAGCAGTCCTCTTGTAAAAGTGGTTCAGTCCCCCCTGGTCCAGTACACCTCTTGTATCGATGTTGGCAAGGTAGGAATTCAGGATGACGTCATCAAAATATTTGAAGAACTTAGCACGGGCATGAACCACTTTAACTGTAGAATGTTCTCTAATAATATATCTGCTATATATATATAACTAAACACAGGGATTTTTAGTTAAAGGCTTATCTATAAGGAAGCAATAAATTAAATTTTTATATTGACAAAACAGGATGTCATACATAGCCCTCTACCAAATTTCTGGGAGACTTTTGCGCACTATTGCCAGATATTGCATCATATGATGCAACAAAGTTCTGGAAGATTCTACATTATAATCGACACGTTTAGGGTATAATTTTTTTACAACGCAAAATGTAATAGTAATATATATGCCTCTTTGTTTCAAAGTTCTGGAAGATTCAACATTATACAAACAATTTTTGTCCATTGAATTTAATTAGTTAGCTAGAAAGCAATAAATCATCCTCGATTTCTATAAACTATATTGTACAGTAGCTTTAGTGGATAATTGAAAAATTTGAAATATTTTATTATTTTAATTTTATATCTTTAAAAATTTATTTTAAATCTTGAACGTGTAATAGGCCAAATTGACCTTTCTACATAGGAGATGAAAAATGCAAATGAAAATAACCTTAAACTTGTTTAACAAAAAATTTCACAGTTTAATTTGATGCTGTCATCAAGAATGTTCTAGAATAATGTTTTTCACGAATTATTTGCGTATTAAATAAACCAGGAGAGGAATTTTATGTTAAATATGTTATCTATAAGGAAGCAATACATCAAATTTAGCTAGCCAAAACAGGATGTCATACATAGCCCTCCGTATCAAATTTCATTTGTATGCCTGCACACCTGCACCTTTTTGTGCACTAAATAAATATATTATATGTAGGGAAGCAATAAATCATCCTTGAAATAACTATATGACGCAGTAGAAATTGCCAGGAAAAAGCAAAATATAAACATGAAAGTATTTATGCGAAAAATGCTTGAGATAAAAATAACGTTGAAGCTATTTGTATGAATTCAGAATTGCGCAATATTATTGTGTGACGTCATAAGGGCTTAGAAGCTTCTCGATGTTGGTGAGGTAGGAATCTTGAGCTAGAACCCCGCTGATGGAGTACGGATATTCATGATGATGTCATACATATCCAGACTCCGTCTTGTAAAAGTGGCTCAGAACCCTTCTTGTAAAAGTGGCTTAGAAACCGTGATTTAGAACCCGTCTTGTAAAAGTGGCTTGGAAACCGTGGCTTAGAATTCGTCTTGTAAAAGTGACTTCGAAACCGTTATATTATACAGTAGCCTTAGTGGAAGATTGCCAATTTTGAAATATTCTATTATGTTTATTTTGTATTTAGCATATTTTCATAAATTTATTTTAAATTTTCAACTTGTAATAGGCAAAACTGACCTTTCTAAATAAGAGATGAAAAGCGAGCATATAGCTGTGAATTAAAAGGCATGGGATCTCATATCAAGTGCTTTTTTATATGACGTAAGAAGCGATAAGCGACAGGCAGTGCATCCTTAATATATATAAGTTAAAGCACGTGTGAAAAAGCATGAAATATAATGCACGCTGTAATATCTCTCTTTCGAGTCTCGACATTGTTTGCGGTATCTTATTTCATGTGACACGTCGAGAGGTTGACGGACGTAGCATATGGCAAAAGAATGATTTTCAAACGTTGTGGTTCGACTAAGAAAGAGAACTTTTGCCAGCAGTAAAAAGAAGTGATCTCTAGAGATCGAAAGCAGAGTCTAATGAAATGTATGCAGACTTAGACGGTCATTGCATCAAATGTTGTCTAAAATCAAAACGATTTTATCTCTAGTCCTCGCTCGCTCGCTACTCGACACCAGAATAAAGCGATAAGAATCCTGAGCTCATAACCTACCATAAGAAATGCTTTATTCTTTTAGATACTCTCTTACCTATATTATTCGATTGGCTTAAAATATTTTCTAATTTAAATTTTTGTCATCTTCCTCTTTATCCTTGTATTCTAGAAGATTCTACATTATAATCGACACGTTTGGAATATAATGTTTTGCGAAGTAAAAAAATGTAATGCGTCATGAAAATAACCTTGAACCTGTTGTTACATACATTTGGCTGGCACCATTGCGCAATATTGGAAAAATATCGCAGTTTAATTTGACGCCTTTATCAAAAATGTTCTAGAAGAATGTTGAATATGTTATCTCTAAGGAAGCAATAAATCAAATTTATCTATCCAAAACAGGATGTCATGCATAGCCCTCCGTATCAATTTATTCTGTACACTTGCAACTTTTTGCGTATTAAATAAATATTTTATCTGTCGGGAAGCAATAAATCATCCTTCTTGTTTTTTCCCCCAGCTATATGAATCAGTAGAAATTGCCAGGACAAAGCAAAATATAACCTTGAAAGTATTTACGCGAAAAATTCTTGAGATAACAATAAACTTGAACCTGTTGTTACATGTCTTCGGCTGGCACAATTACGCAATATTACTATGTGACGTCATCAAGGAATGTTCTAGAACGGTCTCGATGTCAACCTCACACAGACACACGCACACAGCCTTACCGCACACAGTCACGCACTAACACTAATTGATCCAGAAACCCCCCTGTACATCTACTTGAGTAATATTCTTTTTTTAGTTTAGCAACTAGTTTAATGTAATGGAATTAAAATTCGAAGTTACTAATTCAACATTTCCTGTAGTTAACATTTTAAGTTTTTACTATCGACATTATATATATAGTTTTTACGTTTATAATTATTATGAAATAGGTTAAATAAATGCATCGGATTTGAAATTTATGTGTTTTTCTTTATTCCCTCACCTAAATTCATTGCAGTTTTTTAGGAAACCAGCTTAGAACACATCTAACAGAAGATTAGTGTATATATAAGAATTGAATCTAATATTTTCAGTATCTGCTTGTCTTAACGTGGTTACAGCTATAAGAAAAGCTATACGAAACCCAACAAAATAGCTTTCTTTAAAATTTGGAAGCAAGCCTAAAATAAGATAACACCTTTACCAAAGTAACAAAAATAACAAAAAAGAATGAATATTCAAATAACCCACCAAAAATTTATTTCTTGAAAATTTGTTGGCAAAATTAAAATAACACAATAGCTTTTCTAACAACAAAAGTCTTTCTTCTCGATTCCTATTAGACATTCTTTTATATAGGTTTTTAAAAAGCAACAAATAAAACTGAAAATTCGAGAATCCCAGCAAAATTTCTTTCTTCAAAATTTGCTCGTAAGATTAAAATAACACGACACACTTTCTAACAACAAATGTCACACTTTTCGATTCTTCTACGAATTTCTATTACATAACTTATAAGTAAGTAACAAAGAAACTGAAAGTTCGACAAACGCAGCAAAATTTCTTTCTTCAAAATTTTGTTGTAAGATTAAAATAACACAACACCTTTTCTAATAATCAAAGTCACCCTTTTCGATTCCTCTTAGAATTTGTGTTGCATAACTTGTGACAAAACTAACAAAAAACTGAACATTTAGAAAACCTAGCAAAATTTCTTTCTGGAAAATGCATTACCAAGATTTAAAAAACAAAACACATTTTCCAACAAAGAAGTCACCCTTCCGGTTCCGCTGGGAATTCCTGTGCCATAACTTTAAAAAAAACTAACAAAAGGACTGAAAATTCGAGAAACTCATGACGAAACAAATTTTGATACTGTTGAATATTTTTGACTTAGGTTAAATAAATGTTGACACTAATAAATTATCTTAAATTTTGGTCAGTTTTATCATGCTCATAGATGTAACATTCTTCTAAGCCCCTAACTGGAAACTCAATTCTTAACTACGTGTGTGAATTTGGCAACAATCATTGACACCTATTTTTTAGAGATTTTTTTTTTACTTTTTTACTTCAGCCTTAACTTTTACATTATTCTTAGACATTCCTTGACTTCGCCGAACTGTATATCCGATAAGAACCAGAGTGAACATTAATGACTTCATTCATACTCATGATTGCTCCGTTGAGTGACATTGCTTTCCCGTCAGTTGGTTTCGAAAAATGTCCCATGTTTGCAGACTTCTATTTCTTTGTTGAGTGGAATCGTTGCCTTTCCATGTTCGCAGTTTTTGATCATGGAAAAACAGCTTTAAAGTGTGGCACGTTGATTTTGACTGCAGTTTCATGCATGCTGCATTATTTTTGGAGATGTTGACTGAACCTCTTAGCTTTTTGAACTAGACGAGGAATGGTTAAATGAAAAGGTATAGAAAATTTTAATTGCATTCAAATAGTCGAATTTACTTCTTCCGAAAATAGCTCAAAAATGTTTTTTGTTTTGTTTTTTAAATATTTAAAAAAATATATTGAAAGTACGGTGTCGGATTATGTCACACGCGGCGAATCACATTTTGTGAATGAGAAAATTAATCTGCTAACTTTAAAAAAATGTATGTGAATTAATAAAAAATGGATTTATTTATATTGAATTTACTGGAATTTGTTCGTTATAATTAGAGGAACTTCAATAAACTGACCCACTGAACTGGTCTTTTCTGCGCGATTGTTTTACAATTGTTTTTCCGTGCATCCACTATTCAAGTTCTCTTTCAAAATACCACTCAAAGATTAACAAGAATCTCTAAAGAATAAGGCAGAATCCAAATCCAATAGAACGATGAGTATTTCAACCATTTTTTCTTCACATTAGCAGATGGGAACATATGAACTCCTATCTAATACAACGCTGCTGAAGGCTGGTGACCTTCTCAGCATAAAACATCAACCAATTGCGACTTTCTCGGTTTCCCTTACTTGCCCCCCCCCCCTTTCCAGTAACAGAAGTTTTGGTGGGACTGACGTTACAACAAGACTACACCATACGGCAAATCACTTCTCAACTTGAGCATGATTTTCGACTCGCAAAACAAAATTCACGCATAAAGGTGGTAGCTGGGTGTACAATTTAAACAATGAATAACACAAACAATAAGATAGCCTCGGGATGGATTGAAACTTTGATTGACGAAATGCATACATACGGTAAACGTGAAGGTCGAGTTTCAGACGATGAATGGAAACTGGGTGATTGGAATGCTACAGGAGTGAATGTCTTTAAGGTACGAGAACTACGAGAAACTATGCACGTAAGGAAACTAGATATTTTATGGGTACCTGAGACGAAGAAAATGGGTCGCGAATGTAGAAACATAGAAAGTGGGGTGTTGAAAGGCGGTTTTTAAATCTGGTCAGGAGTAGGTAGCGAATCACATGGTAGTCAAAGGGTCGGTTTAATTATGAATGAAAAAGCAAAAGATCATGATTTTGTATCTCCCAGATTGTTGTGGGCTAGAATGAAGGTGGGAATCAGAAGATTATTCATCATAGCATGCTACGCCCCAGTCGACAGCGACCCGAGGGAAGTCAAACACGCCTTCTGGGACACTTTAAATGATACAATTAGTACTTGCGGTCAAGGTGAAAGAATAATTTTGCTAGGTGATATAAACGGATGGGTCGGCGTCCAACGTCAAGATACAGATACAGAAAAGGTACTAGGTAAATTCTGGTATCCAAGAAAAAATTATAACGGGGAAAAGTTAGTAAGCTTATGCTTAGAAAAGGGCATATTTATTAAAAATACTTGGTTTCGACATAAAATGATCCACACGTACACCCGGTGTAAAGAACATAACCGCAGTATAATTGACTTCGTTATTGCGGATGAAAGAGTACGAGAACTAGTTAAAGTTACAAGAGTCATGAGGGGTTCCGAATACAATACGGATCATTACCTTTTAGTCTCCAAAATAAACTTAGGGCGTGGATAGAGAAGAAAGAAAACAAAAAAAACTAAACAAATGCGAATCAAGATGGAAGATTTACAGAAACCGGAAGTGCGAATAGATTTTTAGAATAAGATAAACGAACGGAGACGCTTAGAAGCAATAAAGATATAGAGGGCGCGTTGACTTTGTTACGGGATATCATTGTTAAAACTGCGATTGAAGTATGTGGCACAGCGGTTGTAGGAAGAATATCTGGTGATGCATGGTGGAATGATGAAAAATAAGGCAGCCCGACAAGAAAAGAAAGAAGCGTACCAGAGAACGTTAAACATCACAGGTCTTAGCGATGATGAGAGAAATAGACTTGAAAATGATTACAGACACAAAAAGAGGAAAGTTAAACGAATAGTCAAGGAACGTAAAGAAAAAATCAGAACAGAAGAAATTACAAAACGACTTTCAACGAACCATGGTACGAATATTTAAAAAGATGAAAAAAAGTAAAGGTTCAGAGTTTGTCAGCATGAGAAACAGCAAAGGTGAAATGCTATATGATACAGACGGGATAGTAGACGCTTTAAAAGACTCTTTTAAAGAATTATTAGGAGGTGAAGATATAGGGCAACAGAACTGCGAGATAGAAAATAATGTATTAGAAAACCCAGTGGAAAAAGTCTGTGTCACTGAGATTAGAGATATAATTAAGAGCTTAAAAAATGGTAAGGCTGCTGGTGTAGACAGTATTAGCGTCGAAATGCTTAAATACGGTGGCGAGTACACACCTCACAAGTTGTGGGAATTGATCAAATGTATCGAAACGGGACAAGTCCCAAACGATTGGAAAAAAGCGATTATCGTACCAATACATAAAAGAAAGGGAGATAAAAGTGACTGCAATAATTACAGAGGTATCAGCGTATTAAGTACCGTAAGTAAAATATACTCAAAAATACTTATTCGTAGGGTAATGCAAATTACAGAAGAAAAAATATGGGAAGTCCAAAGTGGATTTATGCCAGGAAGATCATGTACAGATCAGATATTTAGCTTAAGATAGATCACAGAAAAAAGCTTGAGAGTAAGAAAGAAAGTTTTCTGTGCATTTGTTGACCTAGGAAGAGCATTTTACGAGGTAAATACAAGTAAACTTTGGGAAGTCCTTAAGGCCATGTGACGAGTGGGTCAAGTGAACGGCTTCCTACCTTACCGACACTTTTTTTATTTGTTGCTCTGGTCCTAAATTTTTATAATTATGAAAAAAGCTTTTTTTGTAAAGAATTTTTTGTTGTTGCTTTTTTCATAATTACAACAATTTGGTTGTTGGCCATGTAACGAGTTGGTCACGTGACCAACTCGTCACATGGCCTTAAAGAGCGACTGGTTCGATATTATGCAAGGCGTGTAACACGGATGCGTTATGTCCTCATGGCTATTTATCATATTTATGGATAAGTGTCTAAGAATGGCCCTCTTCAACGAGGAGGGTGTAGATCTCAAAACAGTGAAGGTACGTGGGTTAACTTTCGCAGATGACAAGATTGTTAGGGCAGAATCAATCAAGGACTTGTAAAGAATGTTGAATGAACTTAATACAAGCATGAAGAACATGGGTCTCAAAATTAACGTAAATAAAACCAAAATAATGGTGCCTGAAGGAAAAAAGTGAGAAAAAAATGTGCAACATTGTCCTAAATGATAAGAGATTAGAACAAGTTGACAAGTACGTATATCTAGCTAGCCTATTCACTAGCGACGGAAAAATAGATAGGGCTATAGATAGGCGCATAAATAAGGGTAAGAAGGTTATCGGTAGAGCAGGGTCCATTCTCAGAGATAAAAACATATTTAAAAATTCTAAACTGATCATACATAATTCTATATTTGTGCCGACTGTACTATACGGTAGCGAGACATGGACATGTAAAGAAAAGGACAAGAGTAAAAGAAACGCGATTGGCATGAAACCTCTGCGCACAATATGCGGGAAAAAATGGATGGACAAAGTCCGAAACGAGATAATTTTCAAAGAATGTGGTACAGGAGAGACACTAGTTGACATATGGGAAAGAAATCAGTTAAGGTGGTTCGGACATGTCGAAAGAATGAAAGATGAAGGACTGACCGAACAAGTGTATAAAGGTAAAGTAAATGGAAGAATGCCCAGAGGTAGACCGCCTAAAGAATGGTTAGAATTTGCGAATGAGCCATTAATCCGAAGAGACGTAAGAAGTCATAGAAACACGAGAGCTTCCATGAAAAAATGCATGGACGTGAAGGAAGCTAGAGTAGTATGCCAGGACAGAAGTGTGGCGACAAATATTTTATAAAAAGAATGTGAGTAGAGTGAATAACGCCTGAAACAAAGACCTTGGATAGTAATGGGCCCAAGTGGGGAACCACACATAACAATGTTGTGAGACTCTTCACGTAGGGTGATCGCTAGAGAGATTGATCAGCAACCTGGGTCGGAGCAATGTCGCGGAACGAACATGTCATTTAAATAAATAACACGAGAATTTTAGATCAATCTCAAATATCTATACCTTTGTTCTATATACCTATATACCCTATACCTATATACCCATCCACACACTACTACTTTCCAACTGAGCAATTCACGCCTACCCCGAAAGGGAAATGGCTTAATGGTATAAGAATAATAAGATAAAAATAATAATAATACCTGGGTATTCTCGAATCTAAGGGTATTCAGCGTACAATAGTGAAGAAAAACCTAACGACTGCCTTCACTACAAGACTCAAATTGGTTCTGAAGAGTTCTCTTGACTGGGCAAACAAGATCAGGGCAATCAACACCTATGCCATCCCTGTCCATACGTACTCCTTCGTTGTGGATTTCAGGAAACTGTGTGAGTCAGAAGTTATACAGTTGCGAGACTATTTTAAACCATCGAGGAATTAGAAACGCAATGGAGACAGAAAGCCAACCACGGCGAGCACCCCAAAACGTTAGATCAACATGAAGTGGATAGTGAGGCATCCAATATTTGGTTGAGAAAGGGCGCCCTGTATCCAGAAACGGAAGGATTCGTTACTGCGATACAGGACAGGGTTGCCGGCACCAGAAATTATCGCAAACACGTGCTACATCAAGACTTGGTTGACCGGTGCCGATTATGTGGAGATACCAACCAATCCATCGAGCACATTATTGATGGTTATCTCGTAATGGCTCAAAGAGAATATACGCACAGGCATAATGATATGGCGGGAATTATACATCAACAGCTTGCCCTAAACCTAGGACTCTTAACAGAATGGATGCCTTTCTATACATACACTCCAATACCCGTTTTAGAAAACGAAGATTACATCTTATATTGGGATGTTACTATCCAGACAGATCATTACATCCGAGCCAATCGACCGAACATCGTAATGCGAGAAAAAAAGGTGAAAGAGTCTACATCATCGACATTGCTTGTCCACTTAACCGAAATTTGCAGGCAACATATACAACCAAGATCCACAAGTATAGCGAGCTAAGGCATGAAGTAAAGACAATATGGAGGAATTTTAAACATGCATATATTCATCCTATTGTGATTTCGGATGCAGGCAATGTGCACACAAGATGTATTGAACATCTTGAACAGTTAGGAGTCAGTAGGGTACTGGCAGCAGCTCAGAAGGCAGTTTTATTAAACACCTGTCGCATTGTAAGAAACTTTCTGGACCATCAGGAAGCAAGCGACTAAAAACCTATAGAGTGATACATGGTAGCTCTAAGAAAGCATGCAAAGGCGACTGTTGTCACCTCCACCACTCACGGCCGCTGTGTAAGCATAACAGCGGTAAAAGACGAACTGCAAACTACACCATGCTCCTAATTTTGTACCTACAACATCATCGCAAATAAGTTCATAGATCGTATTAAATTAACTAATTACATCATCATCTTATCAGTCACTTGACTTAGTCCGTGGCTATGATGGAAAACCGGGTTCTTCTTAACCCGAGAACAAGTTTGAAAACAAAAATAATAATTCGATTTAAGTGGTCGGACCAACTCAGGAGGGACATCCTTACCTGTTGGCTAAGAAGCTCACCGATGCGAAGAGGATTCATGCAGAGGTTACATGACCGTTGGGTCAATATGCTCAGGATGGACAAATTATCTGAAGCTAATAATGCTCTCCCCGATTTGTTCCCCGAAGATGTTAATCTCTGGAATCTGAACTGTGTAGTTTACGAGAAGGCGGTTTCTCTGTTTAGCGACAATAGAAGTAACGATACTTCAGTACGCCTGAGTAAGACTCACCAGCGTATTGCACCGCGTCAGTTTAAAATTCAAACGCTGAGACGGCATATATCAAATATGCAGTGCGTGATTAGCTACATAACATCAAATAAAAAATTCAGTCCAAAACTTATGGCACTTGCTCGAAACTTAAGGAAAGCAAATCACACGCTGAACAAGTGTAAACTTTTGACCATCAAGCAGCACTGGACGCAAAAAATAAGATCTCTTTCAACAGCGAAAAAGCGCCTTGAACGGCGAGTAAAATGGATTCAGGAAAATTCCATTCAACATATATATGTAATGGAGGAAATAATATAGTATAACATAGTATAATATAGAAATAATATAATAATAATGGAGGAAAATAAGATATGTAATGGAGCAACATATCCATATCTTGGAATACCGCAAGCGGAAACCCAAAATGTGCGTGTGTTAAAAACGGCCCTTGTAAAAAGGTATCGCTAAATTTTCAGAAAAATGTGGTCTTCCGAATTATCTGGAAAGAATAAGATCCAGGCGACCAATATCCTTGCCGTTCCTATACTGCTCTACACATTTGGTGCATCAAAATGGAACGTCGATGAGTTGAAGCAACTTGACCTAAGCACACGCAAGATGATGACAATCCATCGAAGTCATCATCCAAGATCTTCCGTACATCGGATATACCTACCTCGAGATAAGGGGGGGTAGAGGCTTGCTAAGCTTAGAGTGTCTTCATCGAAGAAGGGTTCTGGCTACAGCCTGCTCAGTTCTAAATAGTGCAGATTCTCTTATACGACTCGTACATCAACATGAAGTCATCAATTTTGCGGCGTTTCTATACAGTGCCGCAGATAGGGCTGCAGAGGAGCTTGGCCTCCCATTTGATTCCAGCGATACTACACATGGCCTAGCATCACTAACACCTTCGGTGCTCAAACGTCGTGTACAGGAAGCAGAATATACGCTTCTACTAAAAGAATATGTCGACAAGCTCCTTCATGGTAAATTCTACGACATCATACGTAGAGAAGAGCTCTCGATGGGTCTGTCCAACATGTTTCTCAAGTCTGCTGGATTGAAATCGGACACTGTGGGATTTCTTTTTGCCTGTCAAGACGGCGTTATAGACATCTTAGTTTACCGCGAGCGCATAGTGAATATAGCTGTAGGCGATACTAATTGCCGAGCGTGTAATGCGGCTCTGAAAGTGTTATATTACCATCTCAGGCACTTCTATGGTGTTGATCTATTGCCCGTCTTGCTATACGTTCAGGGGGAACTCGAGTCCATTGTGGAGAATGATCAGTGTAAGATCTACTGGAAAAACGGGCGAAATATCAAGCACTTCTTTTCGAGCTGAGCAGCCTGTACCAAGGCTACAAAGTCCATCTTGTAGTTCTCATAATCGGCTATCTTGCAGGTATGAAAGCTTCATTTCTTAGACAACTCAACAAGATTCCGGCTTGCCAGCATCAGTCTCATTCCATCCAAACCGGATGCAAAAGGCTGTTCTTCTGGGATCAGTTCATCTGGTCCGTCAACACTGCTCCTCATAACATTCTACAAATGTTGGTAGCTCTAAAAAAGTATCCAGAGGTGAAACCTTCATCTCCAACTGTCCCGTGTGCCGCGTAAGGTCATGCGCGGCTAGAGACCTGACTCCAAGGAACAGTGCTGAACGATTTTCTCTCGCGCAAATTTCCCGCTTTTGCTTACTTTCTAGGACAGAAGGAGCAGAAGTGGATGACGTATAGCGAGCTAAGGCATGAAGTAAAGCCAATATGGAGGAATTTGAAACATGCATCTATTCATCCTATTGTGATTTCGGCTACAGGCAATATGCACGCAAGATGCACTGAACATCTTGAACATTTACGAGTCAGTAGGGTACTGGCAGCAGCTCAGAAGGCAATTTTATTAAATACCTGTCGCATTGTAAGAAACTTTCTGGACCATCAGGAAGCAAGCGACTAAAGACCTATAGAGTGATACATGGTAGCTCTAAGAAAGCATGCAAAGGCGACTGTTGTCACCTCCAACACTCGCGGCCGCTGTGTAAGCATAACAGCGGTAAAAGACGACCTGCAAACTTCACCATGCACCTAATTTTGCACCTACAACATCATCGCAAATGAGTTCATACATCGTATTAAATCAACTAATTACATCATTTCATCAGTCACTTGACTTAGTCCGTGGCTATGATGGAAAACCGGGTTCTTCTTAACCCGAGAACAAGTTTGAAAAAAAAATTCTTGATGTTGGATTTTGGCGTAGTATAAAAGCAAAATGAGAGATAATGCAAAGTATTCTCCCTAAGACACATACTAAACGAATCATTTTTACAATTGCATTTCTCTTGAACTAATCCTGTTAGTGGGTCCGAAATTTTCAAAGAAAACATATTTCATATTGCTTCAGAATATATTTGAAATTTATTTTCCTCCTCAAACCTCCTTAACGTAAGATTACCAACGGTTAAGTAAGATAAAATTGTGTTTACCTCAACAGTTTCTCCTCGTTGCAATGACAACTCGTCCTCCCCCTGCGCGATGTAATCGAACTGGGCAGTAAAGAGAGTCGTGCTATTTTCCTGGCGAGACTGAGATGAGAAATGCATGCCATGGGAAGGACTAGTTTGTTGAGAAACAGTTCTTCCTGTACCACCACTGTGAGTGTCAGATACACTGCTGTCTGACATTGTGCTCGATGAGCGTCCGTATGAGTGAGCTTGGCTTAAAAGCAAATAAAACTTGATTATTATAACTTAATTTCACAAAGTGAAAACTTCGTCTTTTATCAAATAATATTACAGTACACTCTCGAATAATCTGTCTCTGGCGGAGTCAACGACAAGAGCTCATGAGAGCTGTTGTGCTGGAACTGGATTTTACTATAACTCTTTGTATTTAGTCCTATGTTAGTGAAAAAACCCCCACCAGATATTTTTGGAAAATTCGAAAAAATGGCAGAAGTATGGGACAATGACAATTTTCAATAAGTTTTCTCTTGAAAATTTCTGATCTTTTTTGTGTAATAAAATTGTGTCAGAAAACTACAATCGTTTTTTGAAAATACGCCATTTTGAAGTTTTTTAATTTTTTCAGATAATGGTCCTCTGAATGTTTTTTACAAGTTGTATAAGTGGACGAATCAGCTCAAGGATGATTTGCTAGTTTCAGCACGTTTCGATTCAATCGTTGCGAATTTAACGTGCCTACCTCTGGAAAAATGGATATGTACGCGGAGCGCTTTCCCAACCGCTGCTTTATCAAGCTGCAGCCGAAGATGAGGAAGCGACATTAAGACCAACCGCGGAAAGGAGGCACCTTCTGAGAGATGATCACGATTTCAGGACAAGAAGGAACATTAACATGCAAGTTCCTCCTAAGCGCCAAGATCTCGCTGAAATGGATGCCTCCCTTCATGGAGTAATGTCGCAAGAGTCCGACCTCTAGACCATCAATTGCTCAGTTTATGGTGCTGCGAGAGATTTAGCTGATTCAAATCGAAGGCTCAAACCGATGATGGATCAAAAGACCAAAAGACGCTTGCATCAACTGAACAAGAAGATTGGATGGGCAAGACAGAATGCGTCCCGTATTTAATGCCATTCCGCAGTGGCGGGTGTTAGGACGCACTACACTCCTAACGGAAAAAAGGCAACTTGTCCAACCCAGAGAATTACAGGCCAATAACTTGTTTGAACACACTGCATAAGATCTTCACAGCTGTCCTAAACAACAGGATTGTTCGGCGAATTGAGGCTGTGTGGCGTGAGATGTACGAACAACGTGGCTCGAAAAAAGGTGTAGCAGGCTGTCGAGAGGACCTGCTAATTGACAGGTGTGTCTGTAAAGACGCTGAAGCCCATCAACGCGTCCCTTCAATGGCCTGGATTGACTACCGGAAAGCTTTAGATTCAAGCTGTCATAGACTTATCATCTGTCTCTTGGAAAGCTTAAAGGTGCATCCACACATAATGAGATGCATAGAGAGATTGATGCCTCTTTGGAAAACTAGATTTACTATCTCATCTGGAAATTATAGTGTGACAACAAACAACGTCAACTTCCAGAGGGGCGTCTTACAGGGCGATACCATCAGCCCTTTGCTTTTTTGCATCACACTTCTGCCTCTATCTCTCGCACTACGAAGTTCTTCTGGATACCTCTGTGGCGACAATAACCAGCGTGAGCATAAGGTTACTCATATATTTTATATGGATGACCTGAAGATCTATGCCTCTGGTAAAGGCAAACTTCAAACTGCCATAAATATCGTCAAGAAGTACACAGGAGAGATTGGGATGGACTTTGGATTGGATAAGTGTGCCAAAATTCATCTCAAGAACGAGAAGATTGTCGGCGTCCCCGAGGACCCTGAGCTTGTGGATATAAGTGTTATTACACATCTTAACACTGGAGGACCTATGCATACCTGGGCGTGCCTTAAGGCCGCTTTCATGACGTAACATCAGCAAAGGAGTCTCACCGAAGCAGATACAAGCATCTTCTTCGACAGATTTGGTCTTCCAATCTTTTAGCGTTGATCAAGATATCTGCGATTAACATGCTTGTCGTTCCGGTTCTACTCTACTGGGGTGGTTCAATGGACGAAGAATGAATTTAAGGCCCTTGATGTCACCACACGTGAGATCATGCACATGCATAAAAGCTTGCATATCAATTCGTCAGTTTCGCGATTATACATTTCACGCCGTCAAGGCGGACTTCTGAATCTCCAGTGTCTCCATAACCGAATTGTTTTGAGTACAGCTTATATCGCAGCCAATGGCAGAGAACCTCTCCTAAAAATGGTCAGGAACCATGAGATGATTGGCGAAGGAGCGATCTTTTACAAAGCCGCGGAGCAAGCGGCCAAGACCCTTGGTGTAAATTTTAATATCCGAAGTGAGGAAAGTGCATTACTCCATCTAGATGCTTCACTTCTGAAAGCCGAAGTGAAGAAAGCAGAAGTTCAAAAATTCCACCAAGAGCTATTCGACAAGAAAATGCACGGAAATTTCCACAGAAATGTAGAAAAACAGTCCTTGTCGAAGGAGCAAACTTTTGCTTTCCTCAGATCATCAGGACTCAATTCAGGTACAGAGTGTTGAATTTCGCATGCCAGGACGGTGTCATTTCCACCTTAGCATACCGTGACCGCATTTTACGTCAAGAAGTTCCCAGCGATAGGTGCAGAGCGTGTTATGCACTCGCTGAGTACCTGGAACACGTACTATCAAGGTGTCCCACCCACGCAGGAACGACGTACATCTACAGACATAATGCGGCCCTAAGAGTGCTTCATTACCATCTTTGTCACTCTTCCGGTGTTGGCTGCGACCCCGCCTGACATTGTTTTCCAATTCGGCCCCGTCCGAATACAACATCACTGCTAAGGAGAAAGAAAAGGAGGAGAGGTATCAAGACCTTAAAAGGGAGCTTCAAAGACTGTACCCAAAATATTCGGTACAAGTAACTGTCCTTGTGATAGGTGCTCTCGGAGGTGCGAAACTATCACTTCGTGTCCTAAAAACACACGAGGGTTTCGCCGGCCTGACGTTGTGATTTCATCGTGTCCTGTGACCACTCATCTCACGGTTGTGAGACGTGGCCAGGAGTGTGATTTACCGCGGTCCTACTGGGAGCCGGTGTCATTTTTAGATGGCAGTTGCTCCCAGTGAGACCCTGCGGTGGTTTAACCTTATTTTTTAATTTTATATATATAAGTTTATATATTATTTATTCTCGTTTGTTCAGAAAATTATGTGACCAGTAATCGACAAAAATTTAGCATCAGAAATTAATTAATTAATTACCCTGGTCGACACAATAGCATCATGCTTTAAGGTATATACAAGATTCGGTGAATTTATTCAGATTAGAATTAATCACTAG
>CAKNWW010295583.1:0-23415 GCA_932074435.1 Andricus kollari | reverse complement strand
AAAAAAATTATCTCTAAATTTGAGTAAAATCGGTTAAGGCCTCCGGAAATCATCGGTAAATCGGATTTCACAAACTAAGGCCAAACCGAGAAGCCTTTTTGTCTAGTTTTTTGTCTACATAAAATTCCATTTTTTATTGAATAATCGAAAAAATGCGTGATATTAGGCAAAAAACTAGACAAGTGGCTTCTTCGATTGCCCCAGTTCATGAAATCCGATTTACTGATGATTCCCCATATAGATTAACGTAATGAAAAGGCAGCTCTTTGTAAATTTGCGATTTAAACTCGATGATTTATCACAAATAATTCCACGTTGCAGTATATTGTTCATAACTTGTGAAAGAATGAGAATGAATCATTACTTTTAAAGTTGAATGATTTTTGGACACACTTACTGGTTCCTGAAAAGAATACCCCATAAATGACAAATTTGAATTTCACGTAATTGTGATGTTTTGGAAACTCCACATTGGCGTAGTCGAGATCTCGCGGGTCCTGGCGCCGCCAGGATACTTTTTCCGAAGGTCTGGCGGCGCCAAGCCGCTTTCTTGCCGCACGAAAAATTGTTTTACGTAGTATTAGGAATTTAATTTGAAGCCAGTATGGACTTTATGTCGGCAATACGTTATAAAAATATATTTATCGAAATGATTCATAGATTATGTTATTATTTGGAATTTCTTGACTAGATTGACGCTTGCTTGTGGGATTTTTCCAACTTGTGAATTGATTGTGTTGACCGAATTCATTTTAAATCGCGCAGATGATCTATACTGAAGTCACAGAATGATTTGCCACTCAAACATGTTGTTTTTCAAATGGATTAAGACGACAGGTGTCTTACCGATTTGCCGGAATTTTTTTTTACCAAGTTATGAATATTTAAATTTTTAAAATTGAAAACGCAGATTATCTAAAAATGGTCCAGATTTTTGTTCAAGGTATGAACTTTTTTAACATAATATAGGTATTTGACATTTTCTTTTTGATTCTAATACAATTTTTTGTCCTATTTCCAAATTCTTTGAGAACTGCCGTTTCTTTTCTCGGGATTTTTTTTCTAGAATCGTCCTGATATGAAAAGTATGTTTTATGATATTCTGCCATGTGCCAGGCCTTGTTGAGAAGAGAGAATATTTTTGTTGTCTGAAAAACGAAAATTCACATTTTTTTCTCAAATGAGACAAAAGAGACGAAAATAGTCAAAAGTATAAAGTTGTTTCTCTAAAAGTGTTCTAGAAAAATGTCTCTTTACACTTTTTTCTATCTCGCATTATTTTCGAGAATTTTGAGAAAATATTTATAAAATTCATTGAGATTTTTTTTTCAACAATACAATTTTATGGTGTCATAAAAATAGCAAAGAATAAATAATCCATACCCTCCATTTTTTCTAACTTCATTATTTTCCCACCAAAACGTTGTTAAAACTGTTGAGCCATTTTTGGTTTTTCAGCACAACATAAAATTGTATTATTGAGAAAAAAATTAATCTTTGAGGATTTTATACATATTTTCTCAGAAATCTCGAAAAGAAACAATTTTGTTTTTTGTCTTTTTTTCATATCTTGTGTCGTTTCGGCAAATTTTCTAAAATCGAAGATTAAATTTAATGATGTGCTTCGAAATTACAAACTCATTCCTGTAAAATATTACTTTTAACAAATAAATGTAGCAGAGTGAACATTTTTTATTTTACATTTGTAGTTTTGGACAGGTGCGTGACGGGACATATTGTGTATTTTTTAATTTATATTTCTAAACGAAGTCGTCTCATTTGTCGTCTCATTTGATATAATAACTTTGCTGGGATAATTTTAGAAAAAAAAATTATTTAAAGGAAAAGTGGAAACTAACTGGGACAGTGGTAAAATTTCTTGCAAAAACCCATCAATAGTTTAGTTCGATTCAACAAGCGCAGCAAAAAATAATATGATTTAATTTATTGCATGGTATTATTAAGTAATTGTAATTAATTAAAATTCGATGTTTAATGATTACTTCGATCAGGATTTAAACCGGAAACGCCACTGCACATGAGTCGAGCATTAATCAATTACGCCACCGAGGCCTTAGCCTGTTCTTGGTCTTCAAAGCTACTTCTACAGGGGAATACTATACGCTATTACCATTTGAAAAGATGTTAACATCCGAGTTTTTAAATATAAGTTAATTGAAATTCAATGTTAAACAATTACTTCGGACATCTAATTTGTTGAAGAACAAGAAAAAAATCTGCCTTAGTCGATATCTTATAATAATTACACAGGTAAGTGCAGTACGTTGTTGTTTTCAAGAATATTTTGGACTTTTATGGAATACTCCGGATTATTTTGGAATGTCCTAGTTCTATTGAATCAATCAAATAAAAGCTGCTATTTTTAGATTTGTTTACACTCGCAACTTTTATGCACCGATCAGATTATTAGGAATGCTGTATAATATCTAATCTATATAGATTTTGTATCTCTATAAAATGATGTTTACTAGTACGGTATGTCACATTACCTGAAGTGATTTATAAAAATGAGGTTCAGTCTCGCTTTGGTTTCAACCTTAACATTTTCTTTAGGTCTTTCTAGGTAAATTTTGTCCAATAATAAAATTATTTATTTTATACATGTCAGTAAATATTTTCTGTAATCAATGTGACAATTAAAACTGAATTTTCATATTTTGCTTTTATTATATGTAGACTTATTATATCACAAAGACCAATTTATTACGAAATGTAATGAAACTGCTTTTCAGAAAAATTAGTTACAAGGATGATTGGAATTTTCCAAAGAATTTATTAATAGGAGCAGCAAGCTCAGCGTATCAAGTTGAAGGAGCCTGGAATGAAAGCGGTAAGGAACATTTATTCCTTTTATAGTCTAAAAATGGAATAGAAAATTGTTTTCAATCGAAATGAAGTCTTGAACAAATTTTAACTTATCCAGTATAAAATATTGCATTCAAATTGTTATGTAGATAAAGGAGAGAACATATGGGATTATTGGACACACAAGATACCGGGGATGGTTTTGGATGGAAGTAATGGTGACGTGGCTGCTGATTCTTTTCACAAGTACAAGAAAGATGTTGCAATTATTAAAGATATTGGGGTATCTTTCTTAATATTACAAGTTTTTCATAATCTCCATAAAGTGTCATATGTACAAAAACAAAATTTTATATTTTAGTTTGATTTCTACCGCTTTTCAATAAGTTGGTCACGGATTCTTACCAATGGTTTCTCTACCAAGGTCAGCAAAGATGGGATCCAGTATTACAATAATCTTATTGATGAAGTGCGGGCAAAAGGACTGGAACCCTTTATTACTATTTTCCATCTGGATACTCCCGCAGTTTTCAAAGAATTTGGACTTTGGACAAACGAAATATTAGTCGACTGGTTCGTCGAATATGCCAGAATTGTTTTTCAGGAATTTGGTCCTAAAGTAAAGTTCTTTGCAACAATGAATGGGCCAAATGAACTTTGTAAAAAAACAGGTAACTCTCCATATAAAGGTAATATTGCTTCCATGTCACAGTGCATTATCATAAAAGATTTTTAGTATTATAAAAATGTTGCATAAGAATTAAAATAGACAAATATGTGTCATTGTTTTCCTTTTGTAGCTATTGCATCAAATGCGATGTACATTTGTCTTCACAATTTTTTGAAAGCTCATGCTAAAGTTTATCACATGTACAACGAAGAATTCCGTCAAACACAAAATGGAAAAATTGGAATAGTGTTACAATGTAAACATTACTTTGGAGAAAATCCAAATGACACGCTGACGTCTGATATCGCTTTTCAATACGACTGTGGTTGGGCAGGTCATCCAATTTTTTCTAAGAATGGAGATTATCCTAAAATAATGCGGGATCGGATTGCTGAAAACAGTAAATTGCAGGGCTGGCCTAAATCGAAGTTACCCAAATTTTCGCAAGAAGAAATTGAGTATATCAGGTACACGATATATTTTGGTAACAAATTGGGGAAATCTTTGATTTGATAAATAATAAAAGCAAACTATGCATCGAAAAAGCAACACTTTATGAATGAGTTACAAAAATACATTTTTGTTCTATTGATAGGGGCACAGCAGACTACTTTGGGCTAAATCATTATGCATCAAGAATTGCGATACCCGTGGAAAAACGTCGTGATGAACTATGGATAGATGACAGGGGTTTTAACTTGACCGAAGATCCCAAGTGGCCAGAAACTGCAAATAGAGAATACAAGGTAAGATGAGAAATTTGTCCTCACACAATATTGAAATTTAATCAAAAATTCAAAAGTAAGGATCTGAGAAGTCCAATGTAGATTTATATCAGGGAGATCATGTACGGACCAGTTCATACAAAAAAGTTTGAGAGTAGAAAACAAAGTTTTGTGTGCATTTATTGATCTGAAAAAAGCCTGTGACAAGGTCGATAGAGTTAATCTTTGGGAACTTTTGAAAGAGTATGGAGTCAATGGTGTGTTCCTAAAAGCAATGAAAGCAATATATGAAGGTAGTAAAGCAATTGTAAGGGTAAATAGGCAATTGAATGATTGGTTTGATATCAGGCAGGGCGTTAGGCAAGGATGCGTTATGTCTCCTTGGATATTCAGTATATACATGGACAAATGTCTAAGAATCTCTCTCTCTCTTAAACGAAGGTATTGATCTCGGGACAGTGAAGGTGCGTGACTGACATTTTCAGATAAGGTTGTTACGGAAGAATCAGAGGATGATTTGCAGAAAATGTGGAGCAGACAATAATGTTACAGCAGGGAAATTGCTGACATTTTTGTTTTCAGGTAGTTCCTGAAGGTTTTAGTGGAATTCTTCGTAAAATAAAAGACGAATATGGTAATCCAGAAGTATACGTACTCGAAAATGGATATGCAGACCAAGGAAATCTGAAAGATTACGACAGAGTACAATTTTACTATTCGTATTTAAAAGAAATGTTGTTAGCTATAAAAGAAGGATGCAATGTGAAGGCCTATACAGTTTGGAGCATTATGGACAACTTCGAATGGTTCTACGGATACAGGTAATTTTTGCCTTCATGTCCGTTATTGAGTCTTGAGTTTTAAATGTTTATAAGTGTTGTATAAAATTTGAGCTAATAGTATAATTTATATTATTATTTTCAAATTGAAGAATGCATCTGTGTATTTCAAATAACCATATATGCTGATTTTTTTCAGCATACGTTATGGAATCGTACACGTTGATTTTAACGACACAGAGAGAAAAAGGACATACAAAATGTCCGCGAAATGGTTCAAGGATGTGCTTCGATCGCGAAAACTTATTCCTGTGAAATATTACATATCTTAGGCATTGAATTTAGTATTTAAAGAGTGCAGAAAAATATACTCCAGAGGATATCTTCTTGTGCAATAAGGATAAGAGACCTTTGCTATCCTTCGCCTTTTTTACATTTTCAAACAATTTGTTTTTGTAAAAAACCTACTTCATTTCTTCAAAAAAGACATTTGACTATAACGGAGAAGGCACTAGTAAGCCAAATAAAGGACATTTAGAAAAAAAGTGTCTTGAACAAGATTTCCTCAAACTGAGAATTTTGTAATGCAGTTTGTTTATGATTTCTCAAATTGATAATTTGTGCATGAGATATGTTTATAACAATGAGGAAAAAACAATAATAGGGAAATAAACGTAAGTTTACCTAATTTTATTATTACCTTTTTTAAAAAACTGATCTACAGAAATATTTGACTACATGCTCAACTTTGCGATAGACGCATTTCTTCAATTTGTAACCGATTATCTCGTGAAACATATAGAGTTCTTCACAAATTCACAGTAATCTTCCAACTGAAACTAATGGGATATTTATAATTAAAATTCTGAATTTTACCACTTTTTTTAGAAGTAGTGGGATTTTGATGAATGACATCCTTTTTTCTTTAAAAAGATTCTTTAAAACTTTCCAAGTGATATCTTCATGAAGGAAATTACTGTTATGAAGAATCCGAGGCAGAATCCGGGCTGATGTTTTTGTGAAAGATGAAGACTAGTTGAAGATTAGTTGGAAAACTGATCCTTAATTTAGAACTTGATTTTGTATCGATATTGTTTATAGTAATAAATCGAGAATATGCAAAAGTAGTTGAGTAGCATTGGAAAATACATGTTGAATAATCTTCATATCAGAAATAATTGAGGTCTCTAGACTGATGGATTACTTGAATTTATCAAATGAAAGTTGTGCGCGATTATAATGATTTAACACGTCTAACACTCCTATCTTTCATTAACTAATCTGATATCTGTGTATACTTCATATATCTAATCTAACCAGAAACACATTTTTTTGTCTCGATCGAATTTTTTCATAAATTTGTGTTTATAAATGCGCTTGATAAGAAGCTTGCTTTCTACTAGCACGTTTACATTACCTGCAGCCACTTATGAAAATGAGGTTCAATCTCGCTGTTGTGTTAGCAGTAACATTTTCTTCAGTTATTTCGAGGTAAGTTTTATCTAATAATGAAAATATAGCTCTGATACTTGTCAGTAAATATCGTCTGTAATTACTTTAGCAATTGAAATTAAATGTTCATGTTTTGGATTTATTATATGTAGACTTATAAAATATAATAAAACTGCTTTTCAGACAAATAAGTTACAATGTTGATTGGAATTTTCCGAAGAATTTATTAATAGGAGCAGCAAGCTCTGCATATCAAGTTGAAGGAGGTTGGAATGAAAGCGGTAATGAAAAGTTGCAAACCTATACAGTTAAAATAATTATTGTTGGCACTCTCTTATTTTTTTTATTTGAATAAATATTTTGAAGGAGAATAAAGTGTATTTATTTTTATAATGTATTTGTATTTTTATGTAGATAAAGGTGAGAACATATGGGATTATAGGACACATAATATACCGTGGATTATTTCAGATGGAAGTAATGGTGACGTGGCTGCTGATTCTTTTCACAAGTACAAGGAAGATGTTGCCATTATTAAAGATATTGGGGTATGATGCTGAATGTTACAAGTTTTTCAAAGTTTCCACATAATGTAATATATATATAAGACATAAATTTTCTATTTTAGTTTGATTTCTACCGCTTTTCAATAAGTTGGTCACGGATTCTTCCCAATGGTTTTTCTACCAAGGTCAGCAAAGATGGGGTCAAATATTACCATAATCTTATTGATGAAGTGAGAGCAAAAGGACTGGAACCCTTTGTTACTATTTTCCATATAGATACTCCAGCAATTTTTAGAGAATTTGGGCTTTGGACTAACGAAATATTAGTGGACCAGTTCGTCGAATATGCCAGAATTGTTTTTCGTGAATTTGGCCATAAAGTAAAGTACTTTGCGACAATAAATTCGGCAAATGTACTTTGCGAAAAAGAAGGTAATTTTTCATATAATGTTAATATTTCTGCAATATAATAGTGCATTTGCATAATTTTCTGTATCATAGTACAATAAACTAGATCAAATATTTATCATTATGGGTTTCCTTCTGCAGCTGATACATCAAGTGCAATGTACATTTGTCTTCACAATTTTTTGAAAGCTCATGCTAAAGTGTATCACATGTACAATGAAGAATTCCGTGAAACACAAAATGGCAAAATTGGAATAGTGTTACAATGTAAACACTACTTTGGAGAAAATCCAAATGACACGCTGACGTCTGATATTGCTTTTCAATACGACTGTGGTTGGGCAGCTCACTCAATTTTTTCCAAGGATGGAGATTATCCTCAAGTAATGCGGGATCGGATTGCTGAAAACAGTGAATTTCAAGGCTGGTCTAAGTCAAAGTTACCCAAATTTTCACAAGAAGAAATTGAGTATATTAGGTACACGATTTATTTTTGTAACAAATTTAGGAAATTTGTGGTCAGAGAAGCAACAAAAGCGAACTAGTCAAAAATCAAACATTACATGCCTGTGTAACAAAAATACATTTTTTAATTTATTTTAAGGGGCACAGCAGACTACTTTGGGCTAAATCATTATGCAGCGAAAATTGCAACACCTTTGGAAAAAAGTAGTGATGAAGTATGGATAGATGACAGGGGTTTCAGCTTGACCGATGATCCTAACTGGCCCCAAACTGCAAATTTAGAATATAAGGTAAGATGAAAAATTTGTTAGTAATTTGTAAATTATAAAGACTTGGTATGCTAATGGTACGTATGCAGAACTCCTTCCACAATATTTTAATAAAAATCAAAAGTTTAAATATAATGTTCATAACTTATCTAGATACTCGCATTACAAAAAAAAATTGTTAAACATTTTTATTTCAGGTAACTCCTGAAGGTTTTAGTGGAATTCTTCGTAAAATAAGAGATGAATATGGTAATCCAGAAGTATACGTACTCGAAAATGGATATGCAGACCGAGAAAATCTAAAAGATTACGAGAGAATACAATTTTACTATTCGTATTTAAAAGAACTGTTGTTAGCTATAAAGGAAGGATGCAATGTAAAGGCCTATACAGTTTGGAGTATTTTGGACAACTTCGAATGGGCTAGCGGATATAGGTAATTTTTTCCATCATGCCTCCTTGAGTATTGAGTTTTACATTTTTATAAGTATTGTATCAAACTTGAAGTCTTAGAAAATTTTGAGCAAATAATAAGTCTGTGTTATTTGAATAATAATATACTAAAATTTTTCAGCGTACGTTATGGAATCGTACACGTCGATTTTAACGACCCAGAGAGAAAAAGGACATACAAAATGTCTGCAAAATGGTTCAAGGATGTGCTTCAAACTCGAAAACTTATTCCAGTGAAAGATTACATACCTCAGGGATAAGAATCCTTTCTTATCCTTTGATTTTTTTCAAATCTTATGATACTTCTGTTTTTAAGCGAGCTTCATTTGTTATTGAAAGACTTCTTACGAAGAGACACTAGTAAGTAAAATAGAGGACCTTCCCGAAAAAGTCTCTTATAAACAAGATTTGTTCAAACTGCGCATTTTTTATTGTAATTTGTTAATAATTGTTTAAATTAAGAATTTGTTCATGAAATTTTTTGATAAGAATGAGAAAAAAATGAATAATAGGGAAATATTCTTAACTTTATTATTATCTTCTTTAGAAAAAATAGTTTGTTTATTTGTTCTTAGAAAATGTTGTATACAGTTCTTTTTATGAATAAGGAAATTAAATTTAATTTTAATGAGTATATATATATATATATATAATTAGCGTATAAGGTTGCGTATCTCTATTATCATCTTTCAAATTCAGATAACATATTACAATTTTAATAGTATCAGGAATTATCAGTTTATTCTTTTCACTTTTAAATACAAGATTTTATCTTTTAAATAAATAAATTCACTATGTTTTACATCTTGATGTTCAGAAAGTCTGAAAAATTCCAGAATTCAAATATTAAAAATATCAAAAAACCAAAATTTCAGCAAAAAGTTTTAATAAAAAACATTATAATAAATCTTTAGATTGCCCAATAAGACTCGCAACTTTATCTGAAAATAATGTTTCATACCCCAAAAAAATGTTATTCAATACATTTTTCAAAAATAAGTTCCAAGTTTAGTATAAAAAAAGTATTTTAATATTAAATTCAATGAAAATACCAAAAAAAGTTCTTAGTTCAGTGTTTTAAAGTAAGAACGTACATATTTTATTTTAATAATTAGGTAACACTTTTTAAAAAATCGTTTACTTTATTACAGCCTTTTGTATTATATTTCTACAAGCGTTATAATCTAGTGCTACAATATACCGCTTAATTCGATCCAATAAATATGTTACGAAAAACAAAAGTACCATGATTGCAATGACAATTACAATTGAAATCGAAGAACGTTTGATAACATTATTAACATTGGTGAATGACAAGAGCCGTCACTATATATTTTGATTTAATACTTTTGTATATCACTGCTGTCAACTGGACTGCATTAAGTAAGAATTTTCGGAATAGTAAAATTCACAATTAATTTAACCGTAAGACTTCCATATTAAAAAAATGTCTATCCAATTACTTGTAACGTAGCACATATCATAAAAAGAAGAAAATCTTTCTATTCACGGTATTCGATTTTTACTATTCGAAAAGAATCTTTTCTAACTGTAGATAGCAAATAAATTAAAATGTTTTTTTATAAGCTTTTAGTTTCAATACTGGTTTTCAGTTTTGATTTAAATGATCATTTGAGTGAACATTTTCAGTTTTGCCCGATACGGAGGGACTTTTTTTTCTAATGTTACAACGGCTTCTTTGACTTTGCAATTTCACTCGCCGAGAAACTGGAGATACGTCTCTTGGACTCGTCGTGTTTTCACAATCCAAATTCCCAAAATGCTCCTCGAAAAGTTCCTCCAACTTTTTAGAAAGTGTGTCGATCTTGGATGAAAAATCACCATCCTTCTAAAATTGAAATTAAAAGAATATGTACGATATAAGCATAAAAAAATAATGTTAAAAATGTGATACCCGCTTTTAAAAAAATGTTATTTGTGAATAACGTAGTTATTTAATCGTATTTTCACAGGACTTTTAAGAATATGAAGAAAATATAATAAATAATATAATATAAATAATAATTGTTATGGAACGCACTGAAGAAGACACGCTAACTTCGGAATTCAGTATTTTAACATTTTTAATATATTTTTTTTAACGATTCTTTTGGTGTTAAACAATAAAATAGTGGCTTCTAAATACTCTGGTATTCCTTATATTCAAAGAAATATGATCAGAGATATTTGATATCTTTTTAATGCTTTACTGAATTTTGAACCTTATGGTAGAGCCTAGAATTGTTGACTATTCTACGAAAATCTTTGACTGCATGTTCAACTTTGTTGTAGACGCGATTCTTCAATTTGTAACCAATGGTCTCGAGAAACATAGGGTTCTTCACAATTTTACAGTAATCCTCGATCTGAAACGAATAAGACATTTATAAATAAAATCCGGAATGTCACACAGTTACTTCTTAGCAATTTAAAAAATAGTGGGATCTTAAAGACAGTCTTTTCTGGTAAAAAGATTCTTTACTTTAGATTCAATTATCAACTAACCATGTTGCTCGATGTAGAAGTTTCAGGACAGGTAGAAGAAGGATACTTAAAAATACAAGCTTCCTCCATTTGCCACAGAGTTTGATGAATCGCCTCCAGTTTCTTCAAAGCCAAAGGACTCATCTGCTTCCTTTTCGAACTATACCACACAGACCAACCTCTATCTGCATTTTTATTTTTTCCATCAAATATCACGGTTGTATCCTTTCTTTTCCCATGCCCTTTTCCCAAAGCAGATTTACCACCTAAACTTGTTTCACCTTTAGGATTCTTCATTTTCAAGTTATCTTCACGTTGAACCTCCACTTCCTGATCCTTCAGGATTTTTTTCGCTATTGCTTTTCGAGACTTGTGTAAAAGATAAGATTTCTCCACGTCCTTCCGATGAGTCTTTTTTCCAGGGAGTGGTAAAATAGTACCGCACATTATTGATTCATTTTCACTTTTCTGCTCCTTCTTCGAAATCTCTTTTTTTCCCAAAGAAGCAGCAGAACGACGAACTGTCTCTGAGTACGTAGCCCTTCCAAAATTTTCATTAGGGACTTCCTTCTTTAAAAAATTTGGAAACAGTTTCTTGGGACTGATGTTTCTAATTTTGTCTGCAGTTGGAGTAGTTAAAGTAGAGGGAACAACATTAGCTCTATCAATCTGTTCATCCTCATGGAAAGAACTGTTTAAGGAATCTGAACTTACTACTTCATCTTCTCGACATTGGCTCATGTCCATGATGCTAGCATTGTTCAAAGTTCTTATCAACCAAGAATCGGTTTTAACATTAGTTTTGCCAAGTTTAGTATCACTTCGCTTCAAACCCACTGCACCAATTCCATGAGACATCTTACCAGATGATTCTGAATCATCTTCTGAAGCTTCGTAGCTCGAAGCATCACAATCTTCATCCTCCCTTTGCTTCCTAGGTTTTGAACGTCGTTGCTTTTGACCTTGATTCCTTATAATCTGATCCTGATTTCTGATCATCTCATCTTGATTTTTAATCATCTGATCCCTGATCTTCTGATTCTGTTCGTAGGTAATCTGATCCTGATTTCTGAACATCTGATCCTGGCTTCTGAAGATTTCATCCTGATTTCTGATCATTTGATCCTGATCTTTCATCTTCTGACCCAGATTTATGGCCTTTTCATCACTTTTCTCATCTTCCACTTGTGGACTCAATTCTTTGACATGCAAGGCTTCTAGTAAAATTTCAGCTGAAGCACAGGCTGCTTTCCAAGTAACATCTTCAGAAGGGGATTCGCTCTTGTGAAGATTCCGGGATGAAGTTTTTGTGAAAGTGGAAGACACTGAAGGATTAGTTGGAAAAGTAATCCTAAGATTAGAACTAGATTTCGTATCAATATTGTCCATAGTAACAACTCGAGAAGATGCAAAAAAAGCTGAAGGATCAGGTCTCTCCTTGTTGTGATTACGAATTCCCAAGCGTGAAGCTGCGTTTTCAGATCTACGATTGGACCTTTTCTGGTGTCTTTTCTTGGGGACGTTATAACTTCCTGGTTTCATATAGATACGAATATCTTCTGAACTGTCGTACTCCTCGTGAGTTTGCTGAACACTGGCTCGATTGCTGAGTAGATTGCAGGCATTCCAGGGTGCACTTTGAATACTCTGCATGTTCTGGAGTGATAAAAGCTGACGATTTCCATCTAATTGCAGTTGCCTCATCATGTCCATTTTGTTCCTGGTGACTTCTTGTGAATTCCTAGTCAGATTTTCGACTTTCAGATCAAGGTTACCGGTAATGTTGACATTTCTCATACTGGCAAACCAGGCAGAAAGATTAGCAGTCATCTCTTCTTTGTTAGTGACAACAGTATTTGGTTCAATTTGACTCAGTAGGGTCATCTTGTTGATTGGGATACCAGCGAATTCCAATTGTTCAGAGGAGGAATTGCCTAGATAGAGAGAATTTGATAACATTTTACTCAAATTGGATTCACAGCACCTTTTCTTATCAATACAATTAGAGTTATTAGTGTTGACATATAGTGGATCCATGTTGCCTAGAGAGTTAGAGAAGGTGGGATCGATTCTGGATAATTGGGAGGAACAAGCGTCTTGGTTTTCGCTTCCGAATTTAAGTCTGAAAACTGAGTCCAATGGTTTAGATGCTCTGTTCATATTGAAATCGTGTTTTCTTTCTTTCAGGTGCCACTTGTTAGAATCCGGACTCTTGCTGTCCAAGACCTTGTTCCTCAAATGAAAAAACTCAGCGTTTAGTGAAGTGTTTTTGATCGAAGAGACATTCCCCTTGGTTCGAAGTCTACCAACGTGAATTCCAGCATCAAGTCGATTGAGAGATACATCCGGATTTTTTGAATTCTCTAATCCAGATGAGACGTTTTCGGTGATGGTCCACTTCCCTTTCAGCTTGGTTTCCTTCTTCTGATCAGGCAAGTAGTGAAAGTTCTGAAGATTTTGATTTTCTTGATTCATTGATGATCCGGATGCTAAGCTAGTTTTGCTAAAAGGTGACTCAAAAAGATCGCAGGTTGTGTACATTGAAATATCACCAGGGAAAGTTCCAGATGTACCAGATGTGTCTTTTTCTTCCTGACCTGATATTTTCTCCTCCAAATGAAGGAACGCCTTGGTTATGTTTTTTAATAACTTGTGAGTACTTCCCTCCCAATCGTGAAAGGACTTTACTAATTCTTTATCATACTTATCATTAAGATTCGGGTAGTGTTGCTTATTCAAGTAATTATCAAGAATCAGCCAACCGTTGCTGATCCTCAATAAGGAGTTTACCAAATCCTGTACAAAGATTCGATCCCCAGCAAATACAGGAAAACATGTTGCAGATTTAGTAATCGCTGTTCTCGTAGCAGCTGAAAGATTCGCCAACCATTCATTTTTGTAATTTCGATAACACCTTCCAGAATTCAGAAGACTTTCTGCCTGGCTGCAGCCCCAAATTGTCGCTTTACGAATGAGCTCAGGATACTTTTCCGAATTGGGTTCCTGGGTCTGGGTGGCAACAGACTTGCCGGAGCTGATCTCAGCCCTTGCATTATCAGCTGAATAATCCGGAAACCAAGTGTTTTTGCCAGATATATTATCACCAGCTCCACTGAAGATGGTTGAAGACTCGTTCTTACCAGTTCCGATCTTCGCCAGATCATTCGAAGAAGTTGTATTGCAAAGTGCAGAGACCATCTTCTCAGCCTCGATCGTGAAATCAAAACTGGCTGATGATTCATCTGAAAATCGTTCCTCCTGAGTTTTAGAAGAAGAGTTAGCTTGACTGTTTTGAACGATCTCAGCACAAAAATCCTTGTAGTCTGTAGAAGGAATATTAAATGTGGTGGACATTTTTCCAATCTGAGGAGGCCAATCTGTGTTCTCTCGAGATAAAGCCGGCAGAGGTGTTGGTATCTTGCTGGTAATGGCATTTAATTTGCTTCTTGGATACTTTAAAGGTGGAAAGTCTACCACTGATGCTGACGAACGAGTTTCCTTTGGTGGGTTAAAAATGGGGTTTTGTGTGGAATTAGGGAATATTTGAGTCGGAAGAGGCACTTGATTGTTTGCGAAAGGTGCATAGGAACCCATTTGATTGGGTAATAAATTAGTGTTGGCAGTGACAGCCTGGAGGGTGCAGGCATTCGTGGTACTAAGGTTGTAATACGGATTGTATTGTTGAGTCTGTTGTTGGGAAATAACTTGACGATCGTGTACGAGACAAAGGGCCTGCATTTCCGGTGATTTGAAATATGGCTGCGATATTAAGGTAACTCCTGAATTGTTATAGTGGTCTGGAGAATACGGCGCGTGGCAAAAATTTGGCGAGGTGAGAAGATATGGTGATGGAGTGGTAGAAGGTGGAAGGGCGATTTGTGATTGTTCAAATGGAAACGATGGCTTTGAAGTGTAAAAAATTTGTCGCTGGGTTCGCTGCTGTTGGCCTTGGGGCTTGTTCTTCGCTTGCCATTCGTTGACTTTATTACCTGTGGATTGTTAATTAGGTGATTATCTTGAGTATTTCAAAATTTTTTGTTGTACAAATTGTTGACAAATTGTTGGTGACCTAGAGATTTTTAAATTAAATTCTTTTAGAGATTCTAACCTTGAGTTGGTAAGAGGGCAGGACTAAGAGGTCCAGTATTTCTTGGAGCAGCAGGATAAACACAAGGAGGATGCAAAACAGCTGTAAATGGTTGTAAAGTTGTGACAGGACCATAAAATGATTGAGGCTGCTGATGCTGATGGAGAAAATTCGTAGCTGTCGAACCTGATGATGCACGAGTTGGAAGACAGGATGAATTCGAATGAGCAGTTGGTTGCATTGTCCGACTGTACTTACTTCAAGCCTTTTCTGTCTCTTTGATTACGCCACTTTTTAACCAAAAAGGGATAAAATTGGATTCATTTATTCCTAAAATTGTTAAGAATGTTCACTACGTACAGTCCACTTCAAAATTGAGCAATTAAAAAAAATGATTAATAAAATTGACAACAAATAGATCCAATGTTAATTGGTGTGAATTTTGGAGGACATGATTTAGAAAATAATTATTTTGATTAAAATTGTTTATATTTCTCTAAAAAAACCGGCATGTCACGAAAATCTCGAAAGTATTGTTGTCGCTTCCTCAATGCCAATTGGGTAATTTTAAAAAATCGAAGGAAGGAATGTTTCCAAATTCACAAACATAATTATGAATTGCGTTTCAGTTGAAGGGTTAAGAAGAATTTCACATTAATTTGCATGATAAAATTGACAAAATTTGAAGATTTATTAATAAAAAATGCATTATTACATTTGCAGTTCAAATAATTAATTTTCATCCACGAAAAAGGAAAATTTCAACAAAATAGTTTAATTTTTAACGAAACTGATAAATCTTTGTTAAAAAAAAATTCTCAACAAAAAGTGTAATAATTGATATTTCCACCAAAAAATATGGTAATTTTCAATAAAAATCTGTTAAATTAAGCCAAAAATACGAATTTCTAACAAAAGAGTTGAAATTTCAAGGCATGTATTGCATGCGGGAAGTGACCAATTCCAAAACCGTAGTAAAAAGTAGTAATAAAAAGACTTTTTCTAGCTGCTGCGCTTGTACTCTTTTAACAGGATTACTTTTTATAGCTGATGCGCGTGCGCAGTTCGAGCCAAATTACTTTTTCTTGCTATTGCGCTTGCGCATTTCGAGTCAAAATTACTTTCCATGACTGCCGGAATCACAACCTCACTTCACTATAATTTGACGCTTGAGAGACTGATTGTGAGTAGTGAATAGTGATTGGACAAAGTCGAAGTGATAAGTTACTATAAATGACTGATAAATTACCATAAATTACCGATAAATTACTGAAAATTTCCGAAATGTTTGAATAACTGAAATTTCCGGTAATTTAGCAATTTTTCATAAATTTCTGAAAATTTTTGGATTTATTGTTATTCAAATCGACAATTTCCTGCATTTGTTACAAAAAGTAATATGTGCAACAGGTGCTGAAAGTAGAGAGATACAACTATTGTGAAGTTTACAGTACTTGCCATCGGCTCGTCTTCGGCTCGTGTACAGCTCGCTTACGACTCGCCTACAACTCCCTTTGATTCGCCTCTGGCTCGTACAGCAAACTTCACACTCGTGTGGAACTGCCTACTTTCCGCCCTTGTAGCACAATATACGATTTCTACCAAAATAATTGAATTTTGACTGAAAAAGACGAGTTTTCAACAAAATAAATGAATTTTTAATTGAAAAAGATCAATTTTGTAGCCAAAATGAAATAGATGAATTTGTGGTGAAAAAAAATTCATTTTCGAACAAAAAAGAAGAAATTTCAACAAAATTTGTTAAATTTTGTGCTAAAGAAATGAACATTTAAGTAAAATGACGCATTTTCAATTTTATGAGAAAAAAGACCAATTTTTAGCAAAATAGATGAATTTTCAACTAAAAAAGATAAATTTTTGACAAAAAATAGAACAGTTTAATTTTAAGTTAGAGAATTGTTAGATTTCGTACAAATAAAAGAGATTTACAACAAAATAGGTAAATTTTCAACCAAACAAATGAACTTTCTACCAAAAAGATGATATGTTTATTTAAAAAAAAAATCTCGACGAAAAATGGAATAGTTGAATTTTTTGTTAAAAAAATTAATATTAAAAAAAAATTGTTGAATTTTCAACCCAGAAAATGAATTTTCTAACAAAAAAGAAAAATTTTCAGCAAAATAGATGAATTTGCAACTAAAAAAGATAAATTTATAACAAAAAATAAAATAGTTTAACTTTTAAGTTAGAGAAATAAGATTTTGAGCAGAAAAAATAAATTTTTAACGAAATAGTTCAATTTTCAACCAGGCAAATGAATTTTCCACCAAAAAGATTAAACATCTATAGAAAAATTTTTCGACAACTGGAATAGTTGATTTTTTTGTTAAATAACTTATTTTTCAACCAAGAAAAGGATTTTCAACAAATTTTCTTTTTTTTTCAATTTCCACCCAAAAAAATGAACATTTAACTAAAATGATGCATTTTCGAAAAAAAATTGTTTAACCAAATTCTTGAATTTTCAACCCAGAAGATGAATTTTCTACCAAAAAAGACAAATTTAAAAAAAAAAGAATATTTTAGTTTTAAGTTAGAGGAATAAGATAAATTTTCAACTAAATATTTAAATTTTCAACCAAACAAATGAATTTTCTATCAAAAAGATTAAATGTCTATTAAACAAAAATTCTACGAAAAATGGAAGTTAAATTTCTAGCTAAAAAAAGTCAATTTTCAATTTAAAAAAATCTAACTTTCAACAAAAATTGAAATTTCAATCAAAAAGATTAATTTTCTCCCAAAAAAAAATAATTTTTAACAAAATAGATAAGTTTTCGACTAAAAAAGATTTTTCAGCAAAAAATAGAGTAGTTTAATTTTCAGTTAAAGAAATAAGTTTTAAAGTAAATAAAATAAATTTTCAACGAAATTGTTAAATTTCGAACCAAGGAAACAAATTTCCTACCAAAAAGATTAAATGTCTATCAACAAAAAAAATCGACATAAAGTTTAGTTAAATTTTTAATTTAAAAAATAAATTTTCAATTTTAAAAAACTAATGTTTAGGCCAAAGAAATAAATTTTGGAGCAAAAAGATTAATTTTTATCAAAATACATGAATTTTCAATCAAATAGGTGAATTAGTCACCAAGAAGATTAATTTTCTACCACAAATGACAAAGTTTCAACCAAATACAGGAATCTTCAACAAATGTTTTTTCTTAAATGTTAAAAAAGTACTAAAAGTACGGCTTCAGATTTCCTGGAATTTTCCCGCTATAAGGAAACTTCTGTAAATCACATGTAACGTACTAATATCATATAAGATTTTCTGAAAAATCGATAACAAAATGTTGGAAAATAAACTGAGTTTTTTTCTAAAGAAAAACATTTATTTTTTATTTTTAGCTTCAATTTTAGGTAAAACCTGCAATTCTTATCTGATTTTAATTATCAAGCGCTGATTTTATTCCTTGGAAGATTCTTTGTAATTCTGTTTGATTTTCAGTAAATTACAAATTATTTAGGAAAAAAATTGTTTACAGAAAGAATAATGTTATGATATCGCATTTAAGAAGATAAAAAACCCAACCAAACAAGATTTTAAAGAATCGTTCAATGAATAAAATGAGGCTTTGATAATTAAATTTTGATGAAAATTGCAGCTTTTATCTCAATTTGAAGCTAAAACACCAAAATCCACATAACAATGAATCAATAAACATCTTCAACAATGTTAAGAATTTACCGGTCATTTCTCGGTTCGAAAGATTTGTACATGTTATTAAAATTTTAAAATTTAAGCTTTTAAAGATGAAATTGTTTAGTTTGAGGTAATCAAAGCTAAACTACAAATTAAAGCGTTTAAAAATTGATTTCAAATTGATGGGAATTGTTTGGACAATTAAAAATTAAGAGACTTGAGAGATAAAATTTTCAAATTCAATATTTAAAAACTAAACAATTTGCAATTCGAGATTTTAAAATGTTATAGATTAAAATTTTCAAACTCAAAACTTCCACCCATCAAAAGTTTTAAAACGGAATTGTAGAGATTTTAGGGATAATAAAAATTATAATTTCATCTACCCATCATCAAGAGATAGTTAAAGTGACTGGAAATACTTTATAAGAGAGAAATTTATCAGATTTTAGGTAAATAATTAAATCTAGGCTGTTAGTTTCAGTTGTTCATATTTAAATAATTTTCAATTGGAAATATTAAAAATTTAACTATTCAAAAAGAAATAGTTCAAAAATTAGATCCTTATAAATTGGAAGCAATACAAATTGAATAATTTTAAACTTCATTTAAAACTAACACTTTTAAATTACACTGGTAAAATTAAAGCTTTTTTCACACTTAAATCAAAATGTAATTTATTTATACTTCATAAATATTCAAGAATTTTAATTACAAATGAAAAATGTACAGAATGGAACAATTAAAAATGTAATGTTCAAAATTGATAATTGAGCATTCTTTTGGACTATTTCAATTTCAAAAGAGTATAAACACTTAATTTAAAATTGGTAATTCTAAATGAACAGTCAAATATTTCTGAATTTTGAAATATTAATTTTTTAATACTAGTTTCTATAGTATCGACCATTTACTGGTTGTTTTTAAAATTAATTTTTTGAATTTAATTAGAAATCGTGCAATTTTCAACGTTTTAGATTTGTCAGTGTCTAATTATAAGTATCCAAATTTGAAATAAAAAAAAATTGAATTAATTTATAAAGCTTCAATAACAAATTTACAATTTTTTATCTATAAAGGCTTTTGATTTTAGTCAGGAAAAATTTTAACTTTAAAATCTTTAAATTGTAGAATTGACAATTATTAAATTTATCCACGATCCATTATTAATTTATTTGAAACATTATAATTTAATTTCAAAAACGTATAATTAATTTATGTGTAATTGTTTTGAAGCGTATTACTATGAAAATTGTTGAATTTCCATAACTTTTAACTTTTCATTTTAAAAACTTTAATTGCCCTTCAAAGCTGTATTTAAAAATGATTTGATTTGGCAATCAACGATTAGAAATTAATACTGAGGACTGAAAATTTTTAAAAGTGAAGTGATTTAGAAGGTTTTTCTACTGAGAATTTCAAAAATTCCCTGTATCTTGATCTAGCGGCGATCCTGATTAATAACATAACTGAGAGCACTTTGATATTTTTATTACAGTCAAACTTAACCTATTTTTTCGAAATTTCTAACTTATTATTTCTCGTCAAAGTTAATTAATAAAAGAGTTTTTGTTAGAAAGGAGAAATTATTCTCCAGTTCTTAGATTATTTCAGAATTTATTTTGTCGGAAAGAAAATAGCTGCAGATCGTAGATGACAATATAAAATAAGAATAATTTGCTTCTTATTGAAACAATAAATCAAAGTATATAGTGTGCAATTAAGATGATAAATCACACACCTTACCTAGTGCAGGATTCCTCTAATTTAATCCTGGGGGCATTGTGAAACGAGATAAAGTAAAAAGCTGTTATCGAGATCACTGACATTGTGTCAGATAATATTGAACTTGTAATAACGCATTCAAATAAAAATGATTAAACTGAAGAGGGATAACAATAATAATAATAGCTGATAATATGCGAACGTGAATGACAGCACAAATGAACCAGGAACTGACTGTTTTGCTAATCATGAAAAAACAACATCCCTCAGAAACTGGCTCGAAGATATGATTTTTCTCACTATCAGCTTCACTTTATTGACCTACTTTACGAAATCCGAGTAAAATATTTACGCGAAAAAAATTAGTGATAGAAAACTATAAATCAGAAAAGGACAGAAAACGGTTGGAAACGCGAGAAAAATGGCAGACTGAAGGGAGGAGGGAAAACAAAATCTTTCCAATTCGCGAGTGCCTTGTTCAAAAAAAAAAAATATATGACTACCAAGAAACGTTCTTTTTTTGAATCAAACATCTTTGAAAAATAAACGAAGCTTCAAGTTTTCGGAAATGTATTTCTGAGACAGGAATTCTTTAACAATTTAGAGATTTTATTTGATTATATTTACTTCAGAGTACATTAAATATATTTTCTAGATACTTTCAATATATGAATAAACTGAGACTGAATAATCGAAATATACAAAGAACATTTGATACACCGAAATAGATTTGCAAGGTTTAAAATATTAGCATTTATATATTATATATTATTAATAATATAACTAGTCTACAGTAGTAAAAACAACAGTAGCTAAAATTAAAAAATCAGTTTCAATATATACTGTTTTTGGTATCGTACATTTACTTCATTTTTTTATTATCTCGTGCTAAATAAATTTTCATTTATATATTTGTGAAAGAGACGTTCTTAGTGCGTCAAACAAGAAAGATATATTTTTCACTTATAAATAATCTTTACAATATGAAACTTGAAAATGAACACAATGTGTCTTTGCGTCGACACTCTCACGTGACTGTAATTTGCAGGCTTCTGCTGTTCCTCTTGAGATTGTTTTAATTATTTTCTTTAATAATTTTTTATCCATAATTATCATTTAACAGTTACTAAATTTACACCTAGTCTTTTAACAATTGGACGAAGAGATCTAAATCGACTATATAATCAATAATGTAACTAGAATACTTTGTAAAGTCTCTGGTTAACTTATCAGTGACGATGTGGCCAAAAAACCCCTCCGAAAAATTCGAGATCTTAATTTATACTTGGACAAAACACTTAGTTAATGAACAGTTTTTTATCATTATTTCATATTATCTTACAATCAAGAAATAGTTTTTACTTTCAGATTGTCTATCTAAAAAAAAATATTTTGAGTTATTTTCTGTCTCACATCGACATTGAATAATATATTGGATTGAAATAATAGCATTTGGCTATCTTATAACTATGGTCGACAAAAGTCTTTTTTTCTGTTTGCAGACGGTCTCATTTGTGCCAATCCAATTAGTGCGATTTTTTACGTGCGGAAACTTTCCCATTGAAAACATTTGATTTTCGTTCTAATAGTAAAGTCTAGATTTGTATAGCCACCCCAGAGTATTTTTATAAATTGGACGATTTAATAGCCTTTTTTAGAGTTCTGTGCCAAATATTGGATCCTGGAACCTTTAAGGCTGATTCTTTGAATAAACTCGTCGAGTTTTCTGCTTCTATTGCACAGAAAAAACTAGGGATAATAAACGTTGCAGGTAAAGTGTAAAACTGGGTAACAGGCAGCTGGGTAACATGCTGGGGTAAACTCTACGTGGCGAATTGAAGCTTTCTCTGGTGGACTTCACTCGAGTCGCCACGGTGAGTTTACCCCAGCCTCAGTTACCCAGATAGCTGTTACCCAGTTTCACCCATTACCTGCCACGTTTCTTAACCCAGGTTTTTTCTGCGTTGGTCTGGTTTTATCAGCGAAGATATCGATTGTGTGATATTAATTTCGAGCAAATGCGTAGATGAGACTGCTCAGCAGGCAGGAAAGCATCAGAAATTCGGAGACTGGAATGGCTCCGGGTGTGGCAGCATTGCAGTAGTCCTTTACACAGGAGCAGACTTCCTGTCGTCCACCAAAGCCACCCCTTTGGTAGCAACGACCCTTGTAATTTGATTCGTCGTAACCGCATGTACGGATTACCCTCGTGTTGGGTGGCACTGCAATAAAAATTGATTTTAGTTGATGAAATGAAATGAGTCATAACAGAGAAGTATACAAAATCTTGAAGGGAATGTACTATTAAACTCCACTTCACAGTAGGTCAAGTGAGAAAAAATAGGTAAAAATAGCCTAGAGGTTCCTCAACCGACTTTGAATTTTCTTTCTTCGATATATTCTCTCGCAGCTGATTTTTCAAATTTTTTGTTTAATGCGTTTTTGTGTTAATTAATAAAGTAGGAAAATGGATATTTTGACAATTTTATTTTTTATCTTTCTTTATAGAACTGAAATAAACTTGGGTGATTGTTTACTTTGGTGACTTTTACGAATATAGGCGTAAATGGTTTGAAATATTTTGGAAAATCTTCTTTATAGTGCAAAAGTAAAATATAATCTTTGGGAGACCTACAAAGTTTAATTCGAAAAAATAGCTACCATTAACCCCTTCTCTTTTCCAGCTCGAAAAATAAACATTTTCAATAAAAAATTGTAAGCGCTTATTATTTATCAATGAAATAAAATTTATTTAAAATATTACAGTTTTAATGTTAATTATATCATTTTTTTCACAAAAATACAAATGTTTTACAAAAGGTTTAATTTACTATTTAATTATTTATGGGTATTCAATCTACAAAATTAATTTATAAAATGTTTCTACAAAAATTTA
>CAKNWW010295481.1:0-10624 GCA_932074435.1 Andricus kollari | reverse complement strand
ATTACTTGGAATAATTTTGAACAAGTTAACAAGCTAACAAGTTGAAGTCATTGTGTTTAAGATTGATACCTTTGTATCATTTAAATTCATGAAGCGAATTTTAATTGAAAGTATACCATTGGTGAATCGTATTAATTAATAATTGAAGTAACTGAGTCAACAAACTCAACGGCGTCTGATAAAAATGTTTTTTTTGCATTTTGTTTGCAATATCGAACTGAATGTACCGAATTTATTTAAATTCAAAAAATGTTCTGTACTGTTGCAGCTGATGTTATTAACTTACTTACTTCTAACATTTTTATCCTACTTTGGATCGCAAATAATATTATATTTTAGTTTGACATTGTTTTTAAATTAAATCAATGCCGTGGAGAATTGTCCTGTGCATTTACAATTCTGAAATTCTTTGCGATTGGTCGACTACTGCCTGAAGGAGTTTCTTTGATTTCATTTTCGTTTAATTGAACAACCGCGCCGGTGTACATGTTTATTTTCGTTCGTTTAAAAGGGTAATTCGTTGCATATATTCCACGAAGGACGCCATTATTTTGCTCCAATATCGCAAAGACGTCACCAGTGGATGTTGTTAAAACATTTTTCTCTTCAGTTGGCATGGGTCCAAAGAAAGTATTTCCTACTCTCAATCGAATCGGCTTATCCGGGGGAAACGTGTAAGAACGAATTTCAAAAAGCTGATGTGGATTGCTGTGGGGAACAAGCCGAATAGATCGAATTTCAAATCCAAATATGGTAGAAGGGAGGGATGAAGCGTGCCTGGCAGGAGGAGACCTCGACCTAGGACGAAGACGAAGCTCGGCAGGAGCAGATCTGACAGAAGAATTATGTCTCTCAGGCGAATAAGAAGGTCCAGATAGGGGTACACCAGGGATAGGGTCACCATTAGGTAAACACTCAAACTCCGAACTCCACTCTGCAACAAAAAACGGAGGATTACATTTCCTTAACGTATGCAGTCGTATGTTGACATTGATTTTGTGCAATTTCCAAATAGAAAATTAAAAATAACCGACCGTGCGTTGGAGCGTATAATTCGGAGCAGAGTAAGTAATTAAAAAGTAGGTACTTAATGCAATAATTTCATTCGTAGGTACGGGGATTGTTGATATGCCGCACGCATAATTTTATTTTTCTAGTTGATTATGAATCATATCCAAAGAATATAAAGAACGTGCATATCTTATAGGTAGACGTGAATTTTTAAGTATTAAACTTATTATAAGCTTTCGTTTCTAATTCTCTGTTCTATTTGAAAACATATACATATTGCAAAATCTTGCAAATCAAATCTTGAAAACTTTATCGAATTTGTTATAAACAAATAAGTGAATGAAAATGGTTTTGCGGGGATTGGCAGCGATTCGTCACTTGATTCGCACTAAATTGGAACAATTTATAGACCAAAAGAGTTTTTTTAGTTGAATTAATAAAAGTTCATGAATAATTTGTTGTTTCAAAAGCAATTTTTATAAGAAAATATCCATATCAGGTATTTTTGATGGAATATATTTAGTTTTTTCTATGGAATCGATCATATATCACTTGAAACTAAAACCTAAGTATTATATTTGGTCACCAAATAAAAGTTATTAATTGTTTAAACTACCTTAATTGATAAATGCACTATTTGGCGATTTTGCAAGGTAAAAACTTGAATTGATTAAAGCAATTAACTGTGAATAACCAAATCAATAAAATACCATTTTTTTCACGGAATGACAGCCAGTTATTTATCAATGATTTTTTCTATGAATCGATAGCATTTTTTTAATTGTTTAACCAAACTTATTTAACGAATGCATTATTTTGTATAGCGTAAGGGGGAACCCTAAAAGTAGATCGAACTGATCTGAATGGAGGTTCAAAATATCATTGGAGCAAAATGCTCTACAAAAAAATGAACTTCTTTTCCACTTTGCAAAGAAGTTTGGTACCCAATTTGGTTCCCAGGAATAAATTCAGATTAAAATATTACTCACTTCCGACAAACTCACATTTGGTTTTGAAGAATGTAGCAATTGGGATCGAATGCAAATTAAATTGCACAAATTATTTGTTGAGTATAACCTCAAAAAATTTACTTTCAATTATATGTTTATTCTATTATTATATTTACCAATTGAATTGATGATAAACGCCAAGTATATAGCGAAATCATAAGAAATCCTCATCTTTTCTATTAACAGGACAAAGTTCTTAATAATAATAATGAAGAATTTGATTAGAACTGTAAACACAGTATATTCCAGTGCTTTCTGAGATTGCGTAATATATATTTTATAATTGTTATCTCAAAGAAGATAAGCATCATGCTTCTCCTTTTAGGATATTTACATTTTATTAGCGTAATTTCGAGGGAAAATGTTTAGATCTTAAATTCGGTAAAGCTGATATTACAATTATATAATATTTTGTAACTGAGGAAAATTCGTTCCTTAAATGGAAATAGCTATAGTATTTACTATAGCAATCTATTTTGATCCAAATTAGTTTACTTTCAGAAACTCAGATGATTTTATTATGGAATATTTTGTAGATTGAAATTTCATAACTTGTTACGTCATCACAGTTATATCGTACAGGCAAGCAAATTATTGTAAGATTTTGTCCTGTATAGTT
Organism: Andricus kollari; assembly: GCA_932074435.1. Lineage (NCBI taxonomy): Eukaryota > Metazoa > Arthropoda > Insecta > Hymenoptera > Cynipidae > Andricus > Andricus kollari. The sequence continues at coordinate 7,984 of CAKNWW010295481.1, read as the reverse complement.
TTGCAATCTGCGTTATTAACATCGTCATTTTTGACGAGAAATCAGCTTATTTTCAAGCTTCAAAACAAATATTAACTTTCAGATAATGATAAATAATCCTAATAATTTTCAGAGGAGGAATTAAGCACTCTCATAATCTGATGAGCACTTTCCATTGAATAGAATTAAATCCCTTCATATCTATTGAAATCCTTGAAACACTGTAAAATCTTTACAAATCCTTTGAAATCTTTGAATCTAATGTAATTGTTGAAATCTTATGAAAGCTATCAAAATTATGTGAACACGGTTGAAATTCTATAAGAGTATTAAAATATCCTCTGAAATTCCTTGTAATCTATTGAAAAACCTCGAAATATTTGAAATCTTAAAATCTGGTGTATACGCGGATAAAAAAAACTCTAACCACATCAGCCATAGTTTTATACAACACAACTAAAGTAGCCAAATAAATGGTCAACCAAAAGTACCAGAATTTTTCACAAAAAGTAGTTGAATTTTCATCCACGAATATTTGAATTTTTAGCAGGATTCTGAAAGTATAAGTTGAAAAGTGGAGTGATTAAGCCCTTTGATTCAGATAATTATATTAATAGATAATATTATAAAAATCATTGTAATATACATATAATTCGTGAACTTCGTCATGAAAAGGGCTCTCATAGTCGGTATGGTGTATCACATTGCGTCGTGTAGCTGGACACTAGAAAAGTTCCTGCCATTTGGAGTTCAAGACAAACGCATTAGGTTGAAAAACAAGTCACCGGGGCATTTTGAAGTTGGAATTTGAAAAAACGGTTTTTGTTTTTAGAAAAACGCATCTAATCTTGGCGAGTTCTATAAGCACACATGTTATACTTTGTCTTCGAATATGAAATATTTCTACTTCCGGATACTATCTAGATATGTGTACGGTTCCAAATAATTCATTGTAGTAGGTCTAATATCATTCCCGACTGAAACCGAAAAATAATAATTTTGAACTCAACTTAGAAAAACGTGAATATCTCCTAAATTAGAACCAACCATGAAGGCCCTTTTCATGCGGTCGCCTACATGTATTCGTAAATAAAGATACGATACTTTAGCGTAGCATAATTCTGAATCAGGAAATCTTTGTTAAGACAACATTCTTCGCGTAGTCAAACTTTTCAGTAGTACAAAACCGTTCCATTGTCGCCGATTTGTAAAAGTCATTTCAAAATATATTAAAAAGTGATTTAGATAATTATCCTAACCATTCTCTTTCATATTGCCTTACATGTATACACAAACAATGGAGATCTATTAAAATGTGAAAAATATTTAGGGTACAAATAATGTATTGTAGCTATGGTTCTTAAAGGACGATAGGCCGAGGACGGTAGGCCGAGGACGATAGGCCGAGGGGATCGAACTGAAAAATCTTGTAACAAACGTAACGCAACGAAAGTGAGTCATCGTCATGGAGACTATATATAGTCTCCATGGTCATCTTATGACGCTCAGACGCCAGCGACAGCTCTCCCCCACTCTCTCTTTCTCTCTTCGGCCCGCCGTCCGGCCGCTCAACTGTACTCTGCCCGTCTATGAGTTGGCGAGTAACTATGCATGCGTAGGTTACATGTATACACAAGTAGCGTCAGTAGCGATCATCTGCTGTGCTGTGCGCTGCGCGCAGTCACTGTGCCGCCAATTCTCGCTCGCTCTCTCTCTCTCTCTCTCTGCCGCCGTCGACGTGCTATGGGATATGTGTATATGTATATACAGGTGCGTGTATAGTGTGTCTGTGTATATACCGCGCCGGCATATGCACATGCATATATATATACGGTATATACTTTCATACTGTTTATTGCAGTGGTGGTTATTATACTGGTGATTATACTTATCTATTTGCATGAAAATGTTCATAATATATTGAAATAAACAATAATTCATCTCAATCAATACTAGTTTTTTTTTTATCGGCGTGCATGCATACACAGGGAAGGGAGAGCTGTTCTTTCTATTGATACATGCAATAAAAATAAATTTTTCATTCTTCTTTCAATGCTTAAGAAGCATAGCTTCTAAAGGCGGTCCTCCGACCGCTCTCATATTTTTTTAATTATGAGAGAAGTTGTAGGCTCCGGAAGCTACGATCATGGTTCCTTAAAGCAACGAATCCCGACGCAACTGGAACATTTAAGTCATTCACTTCTCCTCCTTCTGTCCTAGAAGGTAAAACAGAGCGAGAAATTTACGCGAGAGAACATCGTTCAATACTGTTCTTTGGAGCCAGGTCTCTAGCCGCGGATGACCTTACGCGGCCGACGGGACAGTTGGAGATGAAGGTTTCACCTCCTGATACTTTTTTAGAGCTACCAATCTTTGTAGAATGTTATGAGGAACAGTCTTGACCGAACAGATGAAGTGATCCCAGAAGAACAGCCTTTTGCATCCGGTTTGCGATGGAATGAGCCTGACGCTGGCAAGCCGGAATCTTTTTGAGTTGGCTAAGAAATGATGCTTCCATACCTGCAAGACAGCCGATTATAAAAACTACAAGATGGACTTTGTAGCATTGGTAAAGACTGCTCAGCTCAGATCTTGGAGGACAATATCAGGCTTCGTAGCTTCGTATGGCAAGACGGGTAATAGATCAACACCATAGAAGTGCCTAAGATGGTAATATAACACTTTTAGAGCCGCATTGTGTCTCTCGATGTACTCGTAACGATACTTTAACCATCCACTAAGAAGATGCACAAAAGTGTCTGGCTCTTGCTTCCACGCTCGGCAGTTAGTATCGCCTACAGGTATATTCATTATGCGCTCGCGGTAAACTAAGGTGTCTATAACGCCGTCTTGACATGCAAAAGGAATTCCCTCAGTCTCTGATCTCAGTCCAGCAGACTTGAGAAACATTTTGGACAGACCCATCGAGAGCTCTTCTCTACGTATGATGCCGTAAAATTTACCATGAAGGGGCTTGTCAACATATTCTCATAGTAGAAGCGTATGTTCTGCTTCCTGTACATGACTTTTGAGCACCGAAAGTGTTAGTGATGCTAAGCCATGTGTAGTGTCGCTGGAATCAAATGAGAGGCCAAGCTCCTCTGCAGCCTTATTTGTGGCGCGGTATACAAACGCCGCAACATTGTTGGCTTCATTTTGATGTACGAGTCGCATAAGAGAATTTGCACTATTTAGAACTAAGCATTAAAAATTAATGTCTCAAGCTTAAGATGGTAACAGCCCAATGTATCGAAGGCACTTTTGGTTAGTTGAATTTTTTTATTTTTGAACAGTATGCACGGGGCTGTCCCGGTATATATTATCAGTCACGGACGCATTATTGTAATGCAATCAAGTGATCTAATAAGAACATGTGCCTTAACACATTGGCCAAAGCCAGGTTTTTACCCCATCATTCACGGACTGTGTTGCAGTCAAGTGCATGATGGGGGACCGACAGCTTAAGGTGGGATCCGAACCACCAGAACCTCAGCAAAGGTACATAGACAAATTTCAAGAGGTTTGGCTCGAGGATCGAACCCCGGACCTCTAAGGTGAAGTCCGAGCGTCTAACCAACTGAGCCACCGAGGCTCATGAATTTAGCTCTTTAAAATTTATCAATTTTAAACACAATAACTTCAACTTGTTATCATTCTTAGTGATTCTAAGTCTTTACAACAGATTATTGTTACAGTGATTATGTGTACAGTAATTTATGTGATTGTATTACAGTGATTATTGCTATTATTGATTTATTCAATATACATAGACAACAAATGGAACAACTTAATAATACGGACAATAATAAAAGGTTGAAATGTGTTTAAAAACAGACCCCAAAAGAGACAAGATTAAAAACCACCCCTGAATAGTAAATTAAGGCTGGTGGTCTAAAAATATCACCTTTCAATGTTCTAAGGTCAACAGACATCGTTTAATACTGCCATTATTTGGAAGAACACCTTAAACAGCAATTCGGATAAGTCACCTGAACGCAGTTTATGGTAGGTGGCTCAAGGGACTTATCCGAAAAGCAGTTAACGGTGTTCTTCCAAATGACGGAAGAATAGTTGGTATTAATTAGTCTAGTATACTTAAAATAAAATAATATTGATCACACAATTTCATTAAAGCATTATAGAAAGAAAGGTGAAAGCTTGTGATGCCCAATAAAAATTATATTTATCATTAATATTATGCATTACACAATTGTCATATTACAAATATTCATTCAAAATCTAGCTGTTTGGTATAATGTAAAAAACATTCACAGAGCCACATACAATGAATACACCGAATTTATTTGAATTCAAATAATATTATATTCTACTTTTAGATTTTCTTCAAAATCAATTCAATGGAGCGGAGAATTGTCCTGTGCATTTACTATTCTGAAATTCTTGGCGATTGGTCGTTGATTTCCTAAAGGAGTTTCTTTGATTTCATTTTTGTTTAATTCAACAACCGCGCCGGTGTACATGTTTATTTTCGTTCGTCTGAAAGTGTAAGTCATTGCATATATACCACGCAGGACGTTATTATTTTTCTCCAATATCGCAAAGACGTCACCAGTGGATGTTGTTAAAACATTTTTCTCTTCGGTTGGCATGGGTCCAAGGGTACTATTTCTTAATCTCAATCGAATCGGCTTATCTGGGGGAAAAGTGTAAGAACGAACTTGGAACAGCTGATGTGGATTACTGTGGGGAATAAGCCGAATAGATTTAAGTTGATGTCCAAGTATGGTAGAAGAGAGGGATGAAGTGTGTCTGGCAGGAGGAGACCTCGACCTTTCGCGAAGAGGAAACTCGGCAGAAGGAGACCTGAGAGAAGAATGTTGTCTCTCAGGAGAATGAGGACGTCCAGAACGAGGCACATCAGGGATAGGTTCACCATTTGGTAAACACTCAAACTGTGAACTCCACTCTGGAATAAAAAACGGAGGATTACATTTTCTTTAAAGTATGCAGTCATATGTTGCCATTGATTGTCTGCAATTTCCAAATAGAAATCTAAAAATAACCGACAGTGCATTGAATCGTATAATTCATAGCAGAGTAAGTAATTAAAAATTAGGTACTCAATGCAATACTTGCATTGGTAGGGCTTGTTGATATGCCGCACGCATAATTTCATTTCTCTAATCGATTATGAATCATATTCAAGGAATGATTATAAGCTTTCGTTCTTAATTCTCTGTTCTATTTTGTGAACATATATATATTGCGAAAATTCCAAATGTGCGATAAGTAAAGAATTAAACGCATTCCATTTTGGAAAAATGTACTCAGATAAGTGTGTCCGGTTGACATTTTCGAATAATTAAATGACTTTTTTTCCAAACAGGTAAATTTTAAACAAATAATGCACAAGGTAATAAAGAATGACACGTTTTTCGTGTCTGGCTTCTGCACGTGAAGTTTTGGTTTCTCCTATCTTACAAATAAGGGGAAAAATAATTTTTCTGAATAAAGTTTGCTTTTTTTAGAAACCAGAGCAAATATCTCAAATTTTTAAGAAAAATGACTGATTTTAATTTTTGTTGTATTATTTTATTTTTAATTACTATAAGCAAAGTTATTGCTGAAAATCAAAGTGTTTTGAATTCAAGAATTGTGATAAACAATAGCCCTTGGTGACGTCATTCAAAGTCCGTTACATTTTGGGAGAATCGATCTCCTTGCTCCTCTGTGTAGGCACCCATGTTGTCTTTCAACTGATCCAGGTGAGAATGTAGCATATAAAGTTTACGGGAGATTCTGCAGCCCATAATTTTTAAAGCTCTCAAGCATATTTATAACCAAATCTTTATAATTGCCAGCTCTGTTGTTACCAAGAAAACCATTAACTACTGCTTTAAGACTCTCGGATGCTTGTTTTTCATGAGCATTAAGGAATTCTGTGAAATCATCACTGCTCATTACTTATTTTCTTGGTGATCTGGCGAAAATACCCGCTTTCACTTTAGCTTCAGATAATTTGGAAAAAAATGCCTTTAAATATTCAACAGCTTCAGAATTTGGTTCCAGAGCTTTCACAAATTGCTTCATTATGCCCAATTTAATATGTAAAGGCGGCATCAATATATTCTTAGGCTCTACAATTGGTTCCGACTTGACATTATATGTTTCAATAGAGTTAAAAACGTTACATCATCGCGTTAGTTTAATAAATTTGTATATTTTTCACTTTTCCTATTTCCATAATCTTTTTTGAATGCTTTATACAGTTCGAATAAGTTTATACATTTTTATGAAGCAATTAGTTTTGCTTTCTCATAGAGGAAGGTTTCTAATGACTTGTTTCAAATCTACTTTCTTGAAATATTTCGATATAACTCAACCCCAGGAGTTTGAAACTAGTATTTTCGAAAAATGTCCGCATGTATATGCGTTTTGTGTACGTAGATTCTTTCTGTTCACCATGTTTTGAAAAGTAAAAGAGCAGTGATCATGAAATTTGACGAATTGCATTTTCCACTGATATCCAGATCTGATAGGATTTTGAGCTAGATCGGCCATTTAGCAGTCTTCTTTTAGCGTTCAGAGATTTAAAAAGAAATGATCGATTATTCAAGTCCTTGAGGCGCATCAATCGACATATTGTTGAACCATATTTCGTGTATCTGTTTGCGTCCTTCCAACGTATCGATTGACCTATTGTAGAAACATCCATAACCCGCCAGCACTGATTTATGATGTTTCACTCTCGATTAACATTCTTGATTAAACAACAGCTACTTAGAAAGTTAAGAAAAAGTTACATTGTTTCTACGAGGTTTTCGTTTAAAATATAACACCACTGTAATTTAAAAAGTTGCTCATTGTAACAGAGCACATCAATTGACATTTTAGTGGGCTTCTTTATTCTTTGAAATAGGATATTAGGAGAAACAGAAACATAAGCTTGAAAAATATGAAATGAATATTAAAATGAGTTAAGAAAATATTGAAAATATTAAATGAGGAAATATCTTGACTCATTAATGTTCGCTAATCAAATTTATAAAAGTTCACTAGTAATTAGTTAAATTTTACTTATTTTAAATTGGAGAGACTTCAAAGTACCTTTTTCAAAAGGAAAGAAACTGTACAATTTAAATAATCTCCATGTAATCTCCATGGAAATTGATTATTGCTTTAAAAAAAATTAGAAAGGTACGCATTCCTTTCTAATTTTTTTTTAAGCAGTATATTTTGAGATAAAACTGTGCAAATATGACAGTCTTGTTGAAAACTCGTTTGTTTGTAATACTGCAAATTGCAAATGGTTTATCCTAAGAAAAAAATGCTAAAAGGAAACAAATTTTTTTTGCTCAGATGATGAAAATTATTTTATAATTTTTTTTGTTAATATATAATGAGATTATTAAAAAAGTTGTTTGAACGACAACTAACGAGAATTTCAAAAAAATAACTAAGATATTCCTAATCATACAGAAGTTTTAAAGGCGACTTGATCAAATGTTATAATTCGCGCTTATGTATTGAGTCGACTCTGAAAATGAACCACTGAAATATTACTGATTTCCAGTGAAATCTCATTGGTTGAAACAATCAGAAGTGTGTTAATAAAAATCAATGAGATTTCACTAGTGAACTCAGTAGAATTCCGTCACTGGATTAATCAGAGAGGTTTACTGGATACTCAGTACCAGTAGTCATCTGGTCGTACGCGTTGTTGTGCGTCGAGCATCCTCAGCTTGAAGCGAAATATATTATATCCCCCGTCTATTGTAACAAGGCCCGCGTTAAATCAGGGGCTGAATCTGTCATTTCGTATCACTGGTAGATTCAGTGATGCTGTTTTAGTTGAGCCACTTGCTGGTTTACCCAGTAAAAGTCGATAATTTCACTGGTTTAGTTTAAGAGAGAAGCCAAGGAGCCAAGGTGATATGCGAAATTCTCTACAAAAAAAAATGATCCTCTTTTTCACTTTCCAAAGCTGTTTGGTACCCAATTTGAACTAAGGGGATTTCGAAATCAGTACGAATTCCATATTAAC
>CAKNWW010295411.1:0-11036 GCA_932074435.1 Andricus kollari | reverse complement strand
CAGAAGCATTCAGAACAATCTCCTATTCATAACTTTGGGGTACCTGAAAACCGCATTTAAATTTTTTAAAGGCCACCGTGAGTAAGTCAGAGATTTTAAATAAATTACCTTCGCTTAAAGCGTTTTGGTTAAAAATTGGAATATAGAAATTTCGTCGTTTTTTATATTTAAAGTTCAGCAATTTGCCTTATAAAATAAAGGCACCTTTAAAGGCATGCTAAAAAAGTCGTTTCTCTGACAGTCTAAACGAGACGAAAACACAACAATCAAAAAGTTACCACAGAATCACTAAGTTTCACCAAGCAAAACATCGAATTTTGATTTTAAAAATATATATATTCGGAGTGGACGTAAAAAACTTTAAAGTACTGCAATTTTTGTTCGAACTTTATTTGGCAGTATATCCATAGTTTAGAATTTTGTTCTTGCATTTTTTTAAAGGAGATGAGAATGCATTTACGCACTGAGTGTAGGACTCGACCTGAAAACGGCAACACCCACTAAATTGACCCCCCCCCCCCCCCACGCTATCAAGACAATACGGCCAGAAATCTATTTCGTATTGCTTCAAGACCACTGCCTATAGGCTCATTACGCCGTGCCTCAGCGACCTGCTGCCTGATCCAATTTGGCCTATGTCACCTCTCTGACCCAAACAGGATTTACTCATCGTCCTCAGCCACGTGACATGATAGCGCAAAGGGCTCTTCAGCCTTCAACATCATGGTTTGGACTGATTGGTAACCGCTGTCGACTTTGAGGATTCTTCAACGGGATGGCCTCTCTAAATATTAAGTATCTCATCATCCCCGAAAGATGGTTAGTTCGGGGCTCCCCCTTCTTTGCAGCTCGCTGGCGCAATACGCAGCCCTTTGGACCCCTTTGTCGCACCTCCTGCAGCACATGGTCTAGTCAGGACCCTCCTACTTCGCTGCTGGGTAGCTCTAGCATTGGCGGCAATAGCATTACATCGCCTTCGTCTTTTTTTCCGAATCTGCAAGACACCCACCACGACATCTTTACGACAAATTTACGAAATCCTATGTTCATGTCGTTAAGGTGTCTTTACGATAACGTAAAGACGTCGTCAAATTTGGTGCCACCTGGGACAAGATTTCAGATACAAATTAAAAAATTTTTAATGTATTTATTTTAAACAAACCAATTACTTTTCTACCATAAAAGATGATTTTTTAACAAAATACTTGCATTTTCAACAAGATAATTAAACTCCATAAAATAATTACATTTTTAACCTCAAAGGATGAGTTCTCAACGAAATAGTGTGATAGTTGATGTTTCAAGCAAAAAATATGAAATTTCATTATTTTTCAAATAAATATTTAAATCAAAAAAAGAATTTACAACAAAGATTTTTCATTCATAAAAGAAAAAAAGTTCATGTAAACTGTAGAACTGAAAACAGAGCTGAGGTTAATGATCATTTGGAAAAGGAAAGATTGAAAGAAACGCGATAAATAATGATAGAAGTAATGGGGTATATGAAGCCAAGCAGAAGAAAAGGGGAGAGGAAATAAAGAAAGAAATTACGCTGGAAATGCTTGAACTTAGGAAAGAAATGAGGAAATGGGAAGAAGTCAGGGAAAGCTAGAAAAAAGTATGCAGATGTTGGAACAAAGACTAGAAGAGCAGAAAGGCACTAATAAAAAGGTAGAGGAGTTGAAAGGTAGGATAAAAAAAGAGAAAGCTCAAACCGGGAGTTTGGAGGTGGGGAGAGTGGGAATAAGGAGAAGGAAAGGTTGAGAAGAATAGCACAAAGAATAGAAAAGAAAAAGAGAGAGAGGAAAGAAAAAGAAACATAGTGATAAAGGGTCTAAGATTAGAGGGGAAGAATCTGAAGGAAGGAGTGAAAGAAGTACTAAAAAGCATTGATACTAAGGTAGAGATAGAGGAAGTGCGAAGTATAGGAAGGGAAGGGCAAAGACGAGAGAATGGTACTGGCGAAGCTAAAGAAATAGGAACATAAGAGGGAAGTGATGACTTGAGGATGATTTTACATGGATATAAGGAATATATAGTATAAGTTAATGAAAAGAGCGGAAGAGGAAAGAAAAAAGGGAAGAAGAACATGGGGTAAGTACGTGAGAATACAGATAAAAGGTGTACGGTGTGATTGCGATGAGGACAGACAAGATTTAGTAAAAAATAAGGTTTCGGGAAACTAAGAGAGAAAAGAACGGGAGATATAGAAATGAAAAATAGTAAGAAAAAAAGGAGACGAGGAATAAAAGTAGGGAAGATTGGAAGATATGCTACTGGAATATAGCAGGCTTGAAAAGGAAAGGTAAAGAATTTATGAGAAATATGACACAATAAGATGTAGTAGTAATAACGGAGACATGGCTAGATGAAAAGCGATAGGAAAGAGTAAGGGGAAGATTACAAAGAGGTTACAAATGGCAGGTTCAAAATGCAAAGAGAAAGAATAAAAAAGGAAGAGCAATGGGAGGAATGCTAATGGGAGTAAGAAACGAATGTATATCAGAGAAGGATAAAAAGAGATGAAAGAACAAAAAGAAGGATTAATAGTAGAAAATATAAATATGGCAGAGGAGAGAAGAGGTGGGAGATAGTGGGGGTTTATGTGAACAGTGATATACATGAGAAATCAGAGGATATGAGAGAACTGATAGAAGAAAATAATCAAGAGTTTAGGCTTATAATATGAGACATTATTGCGAGAACAGGAGATAGAGGATGAAGGGAATGGGGTGGAGAGCGAGGAATAAAATTCAAATTCAAGATACTGAACAGGGAGGGAAAGAAATTGTTAAAGAGCCTAGAACAGATGGGATGGTTCATCCTAAACGGAAGTATAGAGGGGGATGAGGAAGGGAACTATACACGTACAGGAGGAAAAAGAAGAACAATAATTGATTATGTGGTAGTGGACGATGAGGCAAGAATGAAGGTCAAAAACTAGAGGTAGGGAATTATATAGATTCGGATCACTTTCCCATAATAGTAACATTAGAGGGAGAAAAGAATAATAACAATAAGGTTAAACAAGAAGCAAAAGCAAACAGAGCAGGAAGAGGGGATTGGATAGTGGAATGTAAATAACAGTTTAAGGAAAAAGTCAGGAATATCAAAATAGGGGAAGGAAATCTAAACGAGGAGATGGAAATAATGATAGGAAAAATAAAAAGAGTATTAGAGTGCACAATCAAAAAAAAAGTTAGTGAAGGAGGAGATAGAAGTGGATGGGATGCGGAATGTAAACAGAAGAAGAAAGTGAAAAGGAAATTAAGAAAATGGAGAAAAGGGACAAGTAGTGGAGAAAAAATAGGCAGTATACTGAGTTGTGTAATAAAAAAAAGAGGAGGAAAATAAAAGGTTTGGAGAAGGAGCGGAGAAAGCTAGGACGCAAGAAGAGGTCTGGGAGGTGATGAGTAGAGAAAGAAGAAGGAAAACAGTAAACCAGGATATTGAGATGGTAGAATGGAAAAAATATGTCATGGACTTACTAGGAGGGTTAGAGAGAAAAGGTAGGAAAGGAGAAAATATGGTAGGGAAACAGATGAGGTGGAGGATATTACAAGGAAGGAAATAGTCAAGGTATTAGGGATAATGAAAGATGAAACGGCACCTGATATAGATGAGATTCTAAATAAAGTCTGGAAATATAGGGGGACAGAATTATAGGAATGGGCATGGATAATGTGCAAAAGAGTATGGAGAGGAGAGGGGAGGCCAGAGTTATGGATTAAGTTGGTTAAGTTGAGGAAAAAAGATAGAGCCACCGAATTAGACAGAACTTAAAAAAGGGATGGGGGTGATGGACAATATATATATGTTGTGAACTATATAGTAAATAAGAGGATTAAAAGGGAGAAAGGGGCAATTATAGCAATGTTCGTGGACTTTAAAGCGGCGTTTGACTCATTAGACTGAGGCGAGATATAAAAAATTATGGTGAAGAAATAAAGATAAAAGGATGGGGAGGAGTCAGCGTAAGGAACGAAAAGATGTATACGCTGGCATAAGCAGACGATATAGTGTTGATGGCAGAGGACGAGGAAGAGATGGCGGGCTTGATTACAGGATTACAGAAATACTTAGATGAGAAAAAGTTGAATTTAAATGTCGAAAAGACGAAGATAATGAGGTTTAGAAAAGAAGGAGGAAGAAAGAATGAATGTACAGGGAGATGGAAGGGAATACAGTTAAAAGAAGTAAAAGAGTTTAAATATCTGGGATGTACCTTTCAAACAAATGTATATCATACAGCTCATATAAGAGAAAGGATAAAATAGCAGCAGGGGTAATGAAACAGATGCGCTGGTATGGCCGGTATTAGGTTATGGAGCAGAGATATGGGGATGGAAAGAACGGAAAGAGATTGAGAGTTTTCAAGAAAGGTATATAAGGTGGACGTTATAGGTAGACTATAGGACGCCGGGATATATGGTGAGAGAAAAGGCGCAAAGGAATAAATTGAGTCCTAGAGCAGAAAAGAGGGCATGGAAATTTGAGACCAAGCTAAGCGAGGGAAAAGGAGGGGAGTTAGCGAGAAAGTATTTAATAGAGGTAGAAGAAAGGAGAGGGAGGGTGATAGAATGAACGATATGGGGAGAAGAAATGAGGGAGTTAATGAATGCTAGAGATATAAGAGACGGGACTGGAGTAAAGTATAAAAAATTGGGAAAAAGGGAGAAAGAAAGACAATTAATAGAAAGGTGGGAGATGATTGAGGAATCAAAATATAATAGATGGTATAAGATGATAAAAAAGGAAGGAGTACCAAAGTATTTAGAAAAGGAATGGGGAGAGTGAAGATGGACAAGAATAGCAAGATTTATATTGGGAAACGAGGTAAGGGAAGGAACGTATTCAGAAACGAAAGAGAACAGAAAGTGCAGAATCTGTGAATGGGAAGAGGAAACATCATAGCATGTATGTCAAGGATGTAGAAGAAGAATGGAAGATAAAGGAAGCTGGAAAGAGAATTTTGTGAAGATTCTAGGGGAGGTTTTCTGTAAGCAGTTGTAAATAAATGTAAATAGTAAGGATAACATTTGATAAAATATGTAAGCAGAAGTATTCAAATAAATGGAAGTCATGTAAGCCCAGAGGGGACACATTATGAATAAAGAAGAAAAAATAACTAAAACGAAAATACAAAGAGAAATAGAAATACAAGGGAAATAAATTACTAAAAAGAATATTTTATCAGGGTTACCGCGAAGCTTCATTTTTAAAATTACCTAATTGTTCCCTGACCATGATTTGACTTTCCCAGACCGTTAATATTCGAAGACAAACATCATAAACTTGCAGCAATTTTAATCTAGAATCTTTCATAAACAAAATAAAAAAATTTCAAATTAAAATTGAAAAATTTCTAATTTGTTCTTCTTGCAAGTTATATAAAGTTATAGGAATTCCCTGACTTTTGTTGCGAGTTATTTGTTTCATTTGCGAATTTTTGAATATTATGTACATGAATATGTACAAGTTGTTAAACACAATGTCGTCTCACAACCGTGAGATGGGTGGTCACAGGACACGATGGACTCACAAAGACATACCAGCGAAACCCTCGTGTTTTTTGAGCACACGAAGCGACCCAAGGATGACAGCTTTCTGCATCCATTTCGCAAGTGCCTTGGCATATTTTTGGCACGCGGGTATGGCTTTAAGGTTACGAACCAGTGATAGTTTCGCACCTACGAGAGCACCTATCACAAGGACAATTACTTGTACCGAATATTTTGGGTACAGTAGTAGTAGTTCCAGAAAATTTGGCACTTCTCGTTTTGGACAATTGACTCCATTTCCCTTGGAGCGTTCGGCAGGGCAGGGTGGCGGCCAACACCGTAAGAGCGACAAAGATGGTAATAAAGGACTCTTAGGGCCGCATTATGTCTGTAGATGTACGTCGTTCCTGCGTGGGTGGGACACCCCGATAGTATGTGTTCCAGGTACTCAGCGTCTGCATGACACGCTCTGCACCTATCGCTCGGAACTTCTTGACATAAAATGCGGTCACGATATGCTAAGGTGGAAATGACACCGTCCTGGCATGCGAAAGTGAAACCCTCTGTACCTGAATTAAGCCCTGATGATCTGAGATCAAATGACCACATACGCCATAATTGCTACCAATGGTCCTACATAATATATAACTGCAAGAAGTCGAAACAAAGGTGAAAATGTAGCAAATACTGTACTTGAATTATCGTCTAATGGGAACATTTCATTGGGATTGTTTCGAAATATACTTGATATCAAGTAAAAAGTTATAATTCAATTTCTCAATATACTAGCAAAAAAGGGTTCTATATTGAAATCTTGCTTTTTAGCTGTTGAAAATTAGTCTTCAGAGGTAGGGTATCTTTGCCAAAGCGTATTTTTAATGTCATCAATATCCATTAAAATTTGTGGAATATTCGTTCTACCTTATTTATTTACAAATCCAGGCATACCACATACGTCATAATGGCTAACAAATGTCGTACATAATATATAACTGCAAGAAGTCGAAACAAAGGTGAAAATGTAGCAAATGCTGTACTTGAATTATCGTCTAATGGGAAAATTTCATTGGGATTGTTTCAAAATATAATTGATATCAAGTAAAAAGATGTAATTAAATTTCTCAATATACTAGAAAAAAAAGCATTTTTTGTTGAAATCTTGCTTTTTAGCTGTTGAAAATTAGTCTTCAGAAGTAGGGTAACTTGGCCCCAACGTCTTTTTAATGTCATCAATATCCATTAAAATGTAAGAAATATTGGTTCTACCTTCTTTATTTACAAATCCAGGCATACCACATACGTCATAATTTCTAACAATGGTCGTACATAATATATAGCTGCAAGAAGTCGAGATAAAGTTGAAAATGTTGCAGATACTGTACTTGAATTTTCGTCTAATGGGACCATTTCAGTGGGATTGTTTCAAAATATACTTGATATCAAGAAAAAGGATGTATTTGAATTTCTCAATATACTACAAAAAAAGCGTTTTATATTGAAATCTGGCTTTTTAGCTGTTCAAAATTAGTCTTCAGAAGTAGGGTAACTTGGCCCAAGCGTCTTTTTAATGTCATCAATATCCATTAAAATGTAAGAAATATTGGTTCTACCTTCTTTATTTACAAATCCAGGCATACCACATACGTCATAATTTCTAACAATGGTCGTACATAATATATAGCTGCAAGAAGTCGAAACAAAGGTGAAAATGTAGCAAATACTGTACTTGAATTATCGTCTAATGGGAACATTTCATTGGGATTGTTTCGAAATATACTTGATATCAAGTAAAAAGTTATAATTCAATTTCTCAATATACTAGCAAAAAAGAGTTCTATATTGAAATCTTGCTTTTTAGCTGTTGAAAATTAGTCTTCAGAGGTAGGGTATCTTTGCCAAAGCGTATTTTTAATGTCATCAATATCCATTAAAATTTGTGGAATATTCGTTCTACCTTATTTATTTACAAATCCAGGCATACCACATATGTCATAATGGCTAACAAATGTCGTACATAATATACAGCTGCAAGAAGTCTAGATACAGTTGAAAATGTTGCAAATACTGTACTTGAATTTACGTCTAATGGGAACATTTCATTGGGATTTTTTTCGAAATATACTTGATATCAAGTAAACAGATGTAATTAAACTTCTCAATATACTCGACAAAAAGCATTTTATATTTCTTCTTGCTTTTTAGCTGTTGAAAATTAGTCTTCAGAAGTAGGGTAACTTTGCCCAAGCGTATTTTTAATGTAATCAATATCCACTAAAATGTAAGAAATATTGTTTCTACCATCTTTATTTACAAATCCAGGAGTACCCCATACGTCATAATTGCTAACAGTGGTCGTACATAATATATAGCTGCAAGAAGTCGAAATAAAGTTGAAAATGTTGCAGATACTGTACTTGAATTTTCGTCTGGTGGGAACATTTCATTGAGATTGTTTCGAAATATAATTGATATCAAGTGAAAGGTTATAATTAAATTTCTCAATATACTAGGAAAAAAGGGTTTTATATTGAAATCTCTGCTTTTTCGCTGTTGAAAATTAGTCTTCACAAGTAGGGTAACATTGCCCAAACTTATTTTTAATGTCCTCAATATCCATTAAACTGAAGGAAATATTAGTTCTACCTTATTCATTTACAAATCGAGGCATACCGCATACGTCATAATTGCTAACAGTGGTCGTACATAATATATAGCTGCAAGAAGTCGAAATAAAGTTGAAAATGTTGCAGATACTGTACTTGAATTTTCGTCTAATGGGAACATTTCACTGGGATTGTTTCAAAATATACTCGATATCCAGTAAAAAGGTGTAATTAAATTTCTCAATATACTAGAAAAAAAGCATTTTTTGTTGAAATCTTGCTTTTTAGCTGTTGAAAATTAGTCTTCAGAAGTAGGGTAACTTGGCCCAAGCGTCTTTTCAATGTCATCAATATCTATTAAATTGTAAGAAATATTGGTTCTACCTTCTTTATTTACAAATCCAGGCATACCACATACGTCATAATAGCTAACAATGGCCGTACATAATATATAGCTGCAAGAAGTCGAGATTAAGTTGAAAATATTGCAGATACTGTACTTGAATTTTCGTCTAATGGGACCATTTCAGTGGAATTGTTTCAAAATATACTTGATATCAAGAAAAAGGATGTATTTAAATTTCTCAATATACTACAAAAAAAAGCGTTTTATATTGAAATCTGGCTTTTTAGCTGTTCAAAATTAGTCTTCAGAAGTAGGGTAACTTCGCTCGAGCGTATTTTTAATGTCATCAATATCCATGAAAATTTAAGGAATATTCGTTCTACTTTATTTATTTACAAATCCAGGCATACCACATACGTCATAATTTCTAACAATAGTCGTACATAATATATAGCTGCAAGAAGTCGAGATAAAGTTGAAAATGTTGCAAATACTGTACTTGAATTTTCGTCTAATGGGAACATTTTATTGGGATTGTCTCGAAATATACATGATTTCAAGTAAAAAGATGTAATTAAACTTCTCAGTATACTCGAAAAAAAGCATTTTATATTGAAATCCGGCTTTTTAGCTTTTGAAATCTTGCTTTTTAGCTGTTGAAAATTAGTCTTCAGAAGTAGGGTAACCTTGCCCAAGCATATTTTTAATGTCATCAATATCCATTAAAATTTAGGGAATATTCATTCTACCTTATTTATTTACAAATCAAGGCATACCACATTCGTCATAATTGCTACCAATGGTCGTACATAATATATAACTGCAAGAAGTCGAGATAAAGTTGAAAATGTTGCAAATACTGTACTTGAATTTTCGTCTGGTGGGAACAGTTCATTGAGATTGTTTCGAAATATACTTGATATCAAGTGAAAAGTTATAATTAAATTTCTTAATGTACTAGGAAAAAAGGGTTTTAGATTGAAATCTTTGCTTTTCAGTTGTTGAAAATTATTATTCAAAAGTAGGGTAACTTTGCCCAAGCGTATTTTTAATGTCATCAATACCCATTAAAATTAAGGAAATATTCGTTCTACCTTATTTATTTACAAATCCAGGCATACCACATACGTCATAATTTCTAACAATTTTCGTACATAATATATAGCTGCAAGAAGTCGAGATAAAGTTGAAGATGTTGCAGATACTGTATGTGAATTTTCGTCTATTGGGACCATTTCAGTGGGATTGTTTCAAAATATACTTGATAACGAGTAAAAAGATGTAATTAAATTTCTCAATATACACGAAAAAAAGCATTTTATTTTGAAATCTTGCTTTTTAGATGTTGAAAATTAGTCTTCAGAAGTAGGGTAACTTTGCCCAAGCGTATTTTTAATGTCATCAATATCCATTAAAATTAAGGAAATATTCGTTCTACCTTATTTATTTACAAATCCAGACATACCACATACGTCATAATTTCTAACAATGGTCGTACATAATATATAGCTGCAAGAAGTCGAGATAAAGTTGAAAATGTTGCAAAAACTGTACTTGAATTTTCGTCTGGTGGGAACAGTTCATTGAGATTGTTTCGAAATATACTTGATATCAAGTGAAAAGTTACAATTAAATTTCTCAATATACTAGCAAAAAGGGTTCTATATTGAAATCTTGCCTTTTAGCTTTTGAAAATTAGTCTTCAAAAGTAGGGTAACTTTGACAAAGCGTATTTTTAATGTCATCAATATCCATTATTTTAAGAAATATTTGTTCTACCTTCTTTATTTACAAATCCAGGCATACCACATACGTCATAATTGCTAACAATGGTCGTACATAATATATAGCTGCAAGAAGTCGAGATAAAGTTGAAAATGTTGCAAAAACTGTACTTGAGTTTCCGTCTGGTGGGGATATTTCATTGAGATTGTTTCGAAATATACTTGATATCAAGTGAAAAGTTATAACTAATTTCTCAATATACTAGAAAAAAAGCGTTTTATATTGAAATCTGGCTTTTTACCTGTTGATAATTAGTCTTCAGAAGTAGGGTAACTTTGCTCAAGCGTATTTTTAATGTCGTCAATATCCATTAAAATTTAAGAAATATTCGTTCTACCTTATTTATTTACATATCCAGGCATACCACATTCGTCATAATTTCTACCAATGGTCGTACATAATATATAACTGCAAGAAGTCGAAACAAAGTTGAAAACGTAGGAAATGCTCTACTTGAATTTTCATCTAATGGGAACATTTCATTGGGATTGTTGCGAAATATACTTGATGTCAAGTAAAAAGTTATAATTAAATTTCTCAATATGCTAGCAAAAAAGGTTTCTATATTGAAACCTTGCTTTTTAGCTGTTGAAAATTAATCTTCAGGAGTAGGGTAACTTTGCCCAAGCGTATATTTAATGGCATCAATATCCATTAAAATTAAGGAAATATTCGTTCTACCTTATTTATTTACATATCGAGGCATACCGCATACGTCATAATTGCTAACAGTGGTCGTACATAATATATAGCTGCAAGAAGTCGAGATTAAGTTGAAAATGTTGCAAATACTGTACTTGA